>CM040990.1:3853965-3891085 GCA_022985145.1 Pangasius djambal | reverse complement strand
GGAGGGAGACCTTGTATTCAATCCGGGCGGAAATGGGAAGCCAATGTAATGATTGAAGAATTGGTGTGATGTGTTCGTATTTACGCACTCTCATCAGGATCCTAGCGGCACTATTCTGAATGTGCTGGAGTTTCTGGATGCTCTTGATAGGGATCCCGATGAGAAGAGAGTTGCAGTAGTCCAGTCTGGAGGAGACAAAACATACCACAATCTGGTTACAGGCCAGCTGTATCTGCTAGCTGCTATCATTTGCATTTATTCATGTTTTTTTTTTTTTTTAAATTAATTACCTGTTAACATGGTCAGTAATTCTTGCTAAACTGAAGTTGGGACTGTAAATAATCCTAACGAGTTATTAGCAGTAAATATGCTCATAATAAAATTGAAGTAAATTATATAAACACTCCGTGCATGTGCTCGGTGTTGAACAGCAGCGGAGATACTTAATGAAGTTTTGTATAGTGAAATAGCCCTGATAAGATAAGATGAAGAAACATTGTTGGAATCAGACCTCATAGACCTCCAGGTTCCCCACAATCCCCTCGTCCTCTTGGGGCATCTTCTTGCTGATGGGACTTCATAAATAGACAGATATAAAGACAAGAGAGAAAATGAGCGTGCATCATCCTTGTTATCATCTTGGTAGATATGTCATTACTGTATCAACAGTTTAAGGAGTAGATATGTTAGCTATATTGTTGGAACATGCTCCTTATTTTGTAACCAACTTCATTTTTTTCTTGATCAGACTTCACCTAATACCCTCAAACGCTATTCAGTTAATAAACTAATGACCTCCTCATGTCCTGTCCTGTTTGGCTCCACATGTGGATGACTGCAATTATTTGGGAAAAGCTGTCTGAATTACATTCTCCCTGTCTCCTAAGTGTATTAAATTTCTTTCACTTTTGCATTACGTTATCCAATACCGATTGCACTATACTTTATTTTTACTGGGTCAACCAACATGCTTAACCAGCATGCTGAAATACTGTATAGACTGTTCAGAAACATTAGAGAAGCCGTGTGTGTTTCAGCAGTTTTCAGTCCCGTGTCCTGGAAGGACCTTATTATTCAAGATTTATTGATTACTCCACCGTGATGTGCTTTATCTGCGGGAGCATCAGAACATGGCAGGCTGTACATTTTGCAGCACAGGTATCCCTACAGGAGTTGGACTGAGCAGAGCTGTTGGGTTTGGGGTGTGTTTTCTTGGATCAGTTGTCACTTACGGTTTGCAACTTTCCATGGAGAAGAACATGGAATGAGAATTCTGCTGAATTGGGGGAAGCACCAGACTACAGCCACTGCTTCGACCTGCGGATGATTACGATCATTTAGACCACTGAGCTTCCAGAAAATTTCCAAGAAGTGGCAGGTTATATTTAAGTCTGAAGCTTAGGAAATGATCAGTATTGCAGTGGTGAAGGGAACTTACTTATACAAATTTGAAGAACTGTACTGCAGTACTTTGGTGTTCAGGAAAGCACTGAAGTTTAGACTAATTGTAATCACAGCACACTTGTGTTATTAGGATGCTTTCACACATGGCACAGACTCATTGTTATTATTAGTTATATTGCAGTGTTGGAATATTGGCACATAAATATTTTTTATTCAACGTCAAATCTCCCTATATTTTTACGTTCCACCCGCTGCCACTTCCCATAGACCTACATGTAAATTGTGTGCTGGCAGTAGAGAAAAAATGCACAGTGTGAAAGCACCCATACATTGTATTATTCATGTGGTTTAAGTCTAGAACATGGCACTCTTGGTACTGTCGCAGTGATGAGGTCAGGTGTGTGGACATACGCAGGTCAGCTTGTGTAGCTGGTGCCTTCTCTTCTGCAGCAGCCTTGATTTTCTGAGCTATCTGCTTCCTGGCTTCCTGCTGCTTCTGCCACTGAGGGGGTGAGAGCTTCCAGAGGAACTCCTGACACTTTTGATAGTAATTCAGCATTTCCTGGTACTTGATTTCCCTGGAGAGAGATTGCACTGTGCAGTTAAAAAGGCACAGGTCTTTTGGGGTTGTATGTAAAAATTTGTTTTGTTTTTTTTTGTTTTTTTTCATTGAATATTGCTTTTCTGATCAACAGTTTTGAAGAATGTTCTGTGTAGTGTTTCTGTTCTATTAGTAGCTTACTTTTAACTTTTACAATTTCATTACTGGTCCTCTGGATCTTTTCCCTTGTCTCTAGCATGGCTTTGCTTTCTTTTTCAGCCCTACACCATGAAAGAAATGAATATTCAATGGTTAAAAAACAATCATAATAAACATTAACTGATTCATTTGTGATCTTCACAGAGCCTTTAATAAGCAGCTGAACCATAATACACAGTTACAACCAAATGGTCTTGGCATATCACATCTTTACACAATTCCAGTAGAACTTGAGCTCATATCCATACATTTTTAAAGCCAGCATCGTCTTCTTCTCGCTAAAGCGATGCTCTGCCTTTGCCATCTCCTCTTCACCCAAGGGCACCTGCTCTTTCAGACCCTGAATTGTCTCTCGCCCCACTGCAATAGAGTACTGAAGAGAGAGAGAGAGAGAGAGAGAGAGAGAGGACAAACAGATCAACACCAGTAAGAAGGATTAGAAAATAGATGCTATGTTTTAGAGCATGAACAGATGTATTTAGTCTGTCAGTTGAGCAAAAAAGCACAAACAGGACTGCGTCTAGAGCCGAAGTCATCAACTGGACCGCAGTCCGGATTCAGACTCAGCAAAGTATTTCGGCAGAACCGATCAACTTTTTTTCCCTCTAGTTTGACTCTAGACAAATATCTCCAGAACAGATTTAATCAATGAAAAATTTGATTAAGAATAACCTAAAAAGACTAAATTAGACCGTGTAAAATTTCAGATGGAAAATGAAATAGTCATTAAGGTTTTAAATTCACCAAATGTAATTTCAGACAAAGTACTGCTAATTAGTTAGCATTTCAGGCACAAGTACGACACAACAGGTTAGTATTTTTCCCCCCAATGCATTTACTTTACATTAAAAAAAAGCCTACATGATCCCTAACCTTCAGCCGAGAAATCTCTTGCTCCTTCTCGACGAAGTCTCTGAGAGTCCCCATGTGGTAATAGTCTGGAGGGAAAACAAGACAAGAAACTGAACATCTGAGATCTGAAACAGACTGACACTTAATCCTGAGTCTATTCATTATCTTCCTATTTGACTGGTTGCGTTATTTTAATAGAAAACCTCAAAAACTCAGAAACAAGTAGCCCGATAAATAATGGACCTAATGTGTGCTGTCAGGAATAGAAATCTCTATGGCTCTAATAAATAGACAAAATATTGTTGTATACATTTAAATGATGTTCATGAAATAAGTCCTTCAAAACAAAGCTCGTCAACTGAGTCACAATCTCGTGCTAAACACTTTCACGCCAGCTCAGCTTTAAACACTCCACTTGCTCACCCCATTCGAGTGGTTTGTGTGTCTTTGGGGGAGCGATGTAGGCTTCACCACGCCACATTCTCTCCTCCTCTTCCTTCTGCTCCTCCTCCTCAATCTCCTTTAAATAGCGTGACACAATCGCACGCCTGCTCTCTCTGGGTTTAAGCCCCTTCTCATGCACTTTCAGAGTGCGCTGTCTTCTCCGCTCCTGAGATAAAACAGGTTGATGGAGACGTGTATACTCAGTTAAATGAAGGACTAAACATTTTTTTCAGAGGTTTAAGGCTGTGTGATGTTCTATGCTCTGTGATTGGTAGATATGCTGCATAGCACTTAAATGTGCAGTCTGCAATGTCCAAAATGTTTCTAGACCTATAATAATCTTATGATTTCTAAGAAAAGCTGTGATCTGCAGTGTTGCCATGTACTGGGTCTGGCTCATTTCTACAGTTTCCTTAAAAAGCAACTGAAGAGACACATGCTGTTTTAATGCCTGTGTGTGTGTGTGTGTGTGTGTGTAACCTGTCTCTTCTCTTCTTCTTCCTGGATCCCAAGCTTTGTAAGGTTCCTGGGCATCCTAAAGGGGTTGCTGCTTGAGGACGTCATTTTGCTGCTTCCTTTCTTTACTTCTGGATTTTAATCAAACTGATTCATGTTAGATGAATATTAAGACCCTCATCGTTATCAAAAAACAGCAGTGTAGGTCGTCCTAATAAATTCATCGCTCTGGATGTTCAAACTCTCTGTGAATAACCGATCAGTCTAACCTTATGTATGAGACAATTATAATATAAATGCATTATTTGTCATACAAAAGGCTGCTGTGCTCAGGTCATGTAACTGTGTTTCTCTCTTTGGATTATGTGCACAGCTTCACATCTGTCCAGTGGTAAAACCTCTGTATTATGAATGCTTTAAGTGTACACAGTAGTTTTCAGCTGCTTACAACCTGTTTTTAGGAAGCAACAGTGACCTGTCTGTCTTAGAAATTACGTTTAACATTACTCAGAGCAAAACTTCCCGGACAGCGCATGCGCAATGTCACTCCTGAAGAGTTTAGCGATCAACTTTATGCAAATAAGCGCCAAGATCAGCCAATCAGGCGACGGCTTCATGGAGGGAAGCGTTTTAATTCGCTAATAATCTAATCCATGTAAACCTCACGTAAACGCCCACAAATGCGCGCGTGGTCACGTAATATTAAATCATATTAAATCATATTAACAGCCTGAATATTTTTCATTAAAAACCTAAGAGTTCCGATTGATAATTTTTTTTCTCTGTTTTGGCTCAAGTCTGTAATCATGGTTTAAAACCCGGAATAGCCTGGACACAAACATCTCAGAGTGAAGGTTTATAAATGTTCAGTAATTAATTCAAGCAATTAGTAATAACCTCTCCAAGAGAAACTGGGCAATGTGAGTCCTGGCGTTCATGTGGTTGTTACTTTGACACGTACCACCTACCTAAACATTGTTGCAGACCAAGTACATACGTTCACGGTAACAGTATTCCCTAATGGCAGTGGCCTCTCTCAGCAGGATAATGCACCCTGCCACACTGAGCAAGAATGGTTTGAGGTACAAGGTGTTCAAGGTGTTGACTTGGCTTCCAAATTCCCCAGATCTCAATCTGATCGAGCATCTGTGGGATGTGCTGGACAAACAAGTCTGATCCATGGAGGCCTCAGCTCGCAACTTACAGTACTTAAAGGATCTGCTGCTAACGTGTTGGTGCCAGATACCACAGCACACCTCTGTCCCATCATGCATTTTACAGCTTTGTGTCTCACCTGAAACCAGTAAGTTTTATTTAAAATGAACTGAGTTCTGACCAGGACGAAGCAGTTAATGAAGATGAATGAATGAATGAACAAATTAATTAATTAAATTTATCTTTTTTTTTAAACAGGTTGTGCAGTTCCAGATGTGCCCACTAGATGGAGGCACACGGTAGCATGAGCAGATTTCCACACAGTTATTTTCTGTTTTCACTTACATTATAGCAGTCATAAACAGGTATTTCCTTACCAGTCTCTGTGTTTTCCCCCCTCCATTGTTGTACTTAAGACAAAAAGGCTCAAAGACCTCTGTACTGAAGACATTCCTGTGGCTTGAAACTTAACCTGTTACAAAACACTTGCACTGAAACTCCTTCCATAATTGCTAAATAAACATCTCCTTACAGAAAACCACCATGTCAATGATTATGCGTTTTTCTTTTGAAATAACAATACATTGTTTTAATCCATGTATTATTAGTCTTATTAACCTAGTGGAAAGCCTTCCCAGAAGAGTGAAGGTTATTACATCAACGAAGGGGGAATAAATCTGGAATGGGATCTTCAACAAGCACATATGGGTGTGATGGTCAGGTGTCCACATACTTTTGGCCATACAGTGTAGATTAGTAAAGGCTAATGCCTTAGTACTTTTAATACCCCTGTTAATTTATGATATATTAATCTGTCTTGTAGCGTATTTAAATGGCACTATTTGCTTAGCAAAGCCACTCAGTGCTTGCTCCGAACTATTATTACAGAAGCTATAATTTTATAACTAAATTTGGTAGCTTGATACTTTAGCCTTTCTCACGGAACACAACATTACTAGTTTCAGCCTGAATTAATTGCATTTGTGCGCTAAATACAGTAAGGTCACAGTGTTCTATACAGTTGATATTATCACAGATTTGTATTAATCAGTGAGAAACTTTTCCAAAGAGGAGCTATAATCTGGGTATCTGAATATAATTAATATAAATCTATAAATATGATCAGTTTAATTCTATGGCTAGTTACCTTAGCTGTGTTCAGAGAGTATAGGCTAAAAACCAATGTACAGCCTAAATTAATTTCATTCATTTAATTAAAGTGAACTTTAATTAATAAACATAAACACTAGCCAAGGAGCATTATTTCTCTGGAAAGATTCAATTTATTGTCTCTCCATTATAATTTCCGTTTAGAGTGTCAGAGCCTGGGGTTTGGAATTAAAGAACATCACAACTGTGTTGAGAGGAGAAAGCTCATCGAATGGTCTTCAGTAACTTTGCTGTTATATGGTCATGGTGGTAATGCCAGTATGTGCATTTAGTGATTTGATTTTTAAAGCTTTGAACTCAAGCAGCAGTGCCAAAATAGTGCAGTGTGTGCCATGACTTGTTGCTTAGTACCCACGCTTGTTTTCTGCTATGCCATTATATGCTATTAAGATGTCGGGTCACACTTATTCACAGTGTAGGATCAGATGGTTGCCTCACGGTCACGTTTTTTAAAAAAAATGATGGGCTTTCTCCTTTCAGCAGAGTTGTGAATATTTTTACCCGTTCAAGTTCCTTAATAACCCTAACCCTTTCCCTCTGGGCTTCCCCTAATTTACACTATAGCTACCTCAGTTTCTCCGTGCAGCGGACACCGAAAATCTGTCAAAAGACTTGCCCACCAGTGTACAGCCTGAAGACAGACCCCCCCTTCAGTGTCACCACCTCCCTGATTCAGACTGTAGTTACAGACAGAAGAGGACTGTACACTGTCTTTCCATCTGCTGAGTGAGTCCCGTGAGCCAGAAGCTCTTGAATGGTGGTCCAGTTGTCCAAAATACGACGACTCCGTCTTTTTATACTCCTCCTTTGGCAGAGCTCCAAAATATTGTCCTGGTCCTTCTTTCTGTCCCTCAGCAAGTCCAGACGGCTTTGTGTCATCATTTCACGCCGACTGCGTTGCTCTCGGGCTCTGAGCAGCTGCTGTCTGCGCTCTTCTTTGCTCCAGTATCGTCCTGCTTTCATCTCACTAACGGCATCATCATCCGTGGTCAACCCTCCTCGTTCTTCATTGATTCTCACAGCTCTTGCTTTGAGAATTTGATCCCTGATGGGACGATGTTTTGAAACTTCAATCATTTTTGCCTTCTGCTCCATCCAGGGCGAAGCAAATGCTAATGTTTCAGAAGACGGCAGCACGTTTAATGTGTTAGCACTAAGCAGGAAGTGACTCGATCTACCAATAGGGTCCTCGGTCATGACTTTCTGAACTTCCAGACATTTAGGGTCTATATAACCTTGGTTCCATTGCAGTGCTTCAGTTC
Source organism: Pangasius djambal (assembly GCA_022985145.1). Lineage (NCBI taxonomy): Eukaryota > Metazoa > Chordata > Actinopteri > Siluriformes > Pangasiidae > Pangasius > Pangasius djambal. The sequence continues at coordinate 3,883,582 of CM040990.1, read as the reverse complement.
CATAGTGACACTGGGATCCTTTAGCTCCTCCTCTAGGAGATTCCACATTCATCTTCATGCTTCTATGGGAACCTTTTCTGCCATCGTAAAATGCCATTGCTGGGTTCTTAGTATTGTTAGCAAGGTCACATTTTTGGATGGCCCCGAGGGAATGAGGGTGCAATGTTACACAAGTCCTGGAATCATCAGTAGCAAAGGATGATGGGTAATGCTCACTAGCTAGTGGCATGCTCCTACAACTCTCACCTCCTGTGTTATAGGCACTAGTGCTCTCTTTATCTGACTTCTCATGCTCAGGATTGTTGGATGAATTGTGACATAGCCTCATTCCCTTTGTATCACCCGCCATTTGGTCATTCTTTACATGCCAGTTCTTCGGCGACTGCACTTTCCACACATTGCGCTGTTTGAACTGCAGGTGGTTCACTTCTCCCTCCTGAAATAGTTTCTCCTTCTTCACACTTTCGCTTGAATCATCATCCAGCAGGTTAAAGGGTTTCCGGATTCTTTCATAGCAAAAACAAGCTTTCTGGTGTTGCTCGTCCTTCTCCTCTGATGCATCCATCATGGTTGCTGCCCCATTATGCACAATAAGCAAGTCTGCAATATCTAAAGCACGTGGCTTCCTGCTGAACTTCTGCATGCTTCCTGGCGTGTTTGTGGCATCAGTGGCGTTGTCACCCAAAAGGTCATGTTCCGATGACTCTTCTTTTCTTGCGCTTTCACCCGTCTGTCCCATACCACCGTCTACTTCCTGGCTGTTGCCAAGCGATGTGTTCCAGAAGATTTGATTCTGACTGGCATGAAGGACATCCACCTCGCTGTGATGAAAACCAGTAAATTGAGACACATGATGCAGGAGCTCCTGGTCAAACTCCAAATCCTCTGCGTCGTCCTGAAGTGCAGGAAGGTAATGAAAGGTGATGGTCAAAGGTCAGTGGGGATCGAGGCAAACAGAAGCAGTGAGAAAAAGCTGTAGTGTGCATCTTACCTCTGGTCTGGCCAATAGTAGTGAAATGTTGGTTCTGTCTTCAGAGGTCAAAATGGCAACAACTTCCTCTCCGTTCTGTACATGCACACCATTAATTTACACACACATACACACACAGCAGTGACAATCTGTTCCACAAACAAAACTAAATTAACTCCAGTTAATTCCATAGTGTGTTCTGATTGGCTGAGAGCAGTACAATGTATTGATATGTAGAATGCTACATTATGCTGATTATTGCTGTGTTCTGATTGGCTTATTGGCATCACTATATGATGCAGAAAATATAGTTCAGGCTTTTGTTTCCTCTAGGTTAGACTATTGTAATGCTTTGATGTCTGGATGTTCCAGTAGGTGCATAAACAAGCTCCACTTAGTCCAGAATGCAGCAGCCAAAGTCCTTAATAAAACCATATGATTTGATCACATCACTCTATCTAATCCATATTGCACTGGCTCCCAGTAAAATTTTGCACTGATTCTAAAATATTACTACTGACCTATAAAGCACTGAATGGTCTCGCATCGCAGTACCTGACCGAACTTTTGGTCTTTTATGATCTGCCATGCTGCTTTGAGCAAAAGATGCAGGCTCTTTTTTAGAACCTAGAATAATGAAGACTGCAGCAGGGGGCAGGGCTTTTTCTTACAAAGCCCTTACAAACTAAATGGAACAGGCTTCCAATTAGTGTTTGGGACTCAGATACGGTCTCAGTCTGTAGATCTAGGATAAAAAAAATATTTGTGTAGTCAAACCTTTTGTTAACAGCTTTTCTCTTAAGTAAAGGCACAGATCTGGTGGGTTCATGGGCATAGTGTGCTTTGGTTCACTAAGTTTTGTTGATGGTGAAGTGGCTGGCCACTTTATGTCCCAGGATGACTCATGCCTGTGTTACCTTTTGGCTCTCCCTTTTAGTTATAGCCATAGCTAGCCTTGCTGGAGTCCCTGCTTGCACAATTTACTGTACACTCTCTTAAAACACTATAGGGCAAGAGCATACTTAATACTCTGTGTTCTCATTCTCTTTCTCTCTCTTGAGCTACACGTTACTGCAGCTGCCTGATGAGATGTCAGTTATTCTGACTCTATCTGCCCAGTGGACCTACTTCTGCTTGGAGACTCCTTCACCTAAGAAACACTTACTGCTGCTGAGGACAGCCTCACACTGATAGTCTTTCAATTCAATTCAGAACTCAGAACTATTTCACAAGCAGGTGATTGCTCCCAGAAGGGCATTAGTGATCCCCAACCCTTAGTGAACAGATCTGAGGGGAGAGGTCAGATAAACAGCAAACCTAAAGAAATCTACAATAAGGATTAAGGAGTACCCTGTCTGCATTAAGATTACCAGGGCCCTCCCATATAGCCCGGCAACCAGCCTGGCTTTCACAGGTGAGCGCCTGGTGACTGGGCCACCCACGTAAGCCGGTCAAGCTCAGGTGGAAATGTGGAACCATCTTATGGGTAGACCTCCTGCAAGCTGAAGGGTGGGGGTCAGGTGCAATGTCAATCATGCAGCAGGCATGGGATGGACAGTCTTAGATGGACTAGACCCATGCAATGGAAACTGGCTTTGGGAACGTGGAATGTCACTTCTTTGGTGGGGAAAGAGCCTAAGTTAAGAAATGAGATGAAAGGTATGGATTAGATATAGTCAGCCTTACAACTACACACAGAATGGACTGCAGTACCAAAATTCTTGATCGGGGTTGGTCTAATTCTGCGATTGACTCATGGTCGAACTTTTAGTTTCAACCTCCAAAAATAAAAGCCAAAGAAAATGCCCCTCAAATTGAAATTCTTACTTGTCCACTTGGGGTTGTCTCCTCAACTGTAAGTTCCTTACCTGGTTATGGAGTAACTGCAAATCAACATGGCTGTTTACTTCTGATGCTGTGTGCAATGTAGCACTTCTTACCTTTAAATGAGTTATGATGTGTATATGCCAGTATTTGCTTTAGATCAATCAACATACAGACATATTCGCTTGTTAAATCTAAAACATGACTATAAATTTTGCTGTTTAATGAGGAAAATACACATCACTCATCACAGTTAGCTAGATAGTTTGTTGTTAACAAAAGACAAACATGGAGACATCCATATTAGTTCCACTTCGTATATCAAAGATGAATGCAGCATAAGTTCGCACAGGAGATAGGCCTCCCCTGGGTGTCAGGGCCTTGCAGTTGGAGTTTTTCCCCAGTGGACAGGAGTGTTGTTTCTGAGAATATCAAGTATCAGGAAGAAAATATCTTACTTTTGGTATCTATGCACCAAAGGTACTTAGTGGTAAGTTGGGCTTGTAGCAGGACCCTGGAGAGGATTGGGATACCCATTTCAAGATAGGGGAGAGAGCTTCCCCATGATGGAGGAGTTTAAGTATCTTGGGTTTTTATTCATGAATGATGGAAAAAGCTTTACAGCCACTGAACTGATCTGAGGTGTTGAAGCAGTTTTCTGACAAAGGTCTCTGTTTACCAGCCAATCTACATCTCTATCCTCAGTTATTGTCATGAACTGTCAGTATTGACCAAAAGAATAAGGTCATGAGTTTCTCCTCAAGGTTGCTGTGTGATAAATGAGGAGTTTGACAATCTGTGAGAGCCTGGTAGTAGAGCTGCTGATCCTCCAAATTAAGATGGCCAGCTGAAGTAGTTCGGATGCCTTAAAGGATGCCCACTGGTCAGATTCCGCTAGAGCGGTATCAGGTATGTCCCACTAGATGGAGACCCCCGGACAGACTCAGGACTCAATTTATGATTTCTCACTGCTGGCTTGGGAACATCTAGGGATGTGATTAGGGATAGAGAAGTCTGTGCTGACCTCAGCCTGTTTCCACCATGACACCCGCCAGTACAAGTGAAAGGAAAATGATAAAATGAATGCATGTGGTTTGCACAGAGAGCTTGGTATGTTTGGTCAAGTGTGAAAGCTGTTTTCCAATCCGGTTGTACTCCAGAAATCTGTTCTAATAAATGAACAAGTGAAAACAATACTTTGAGCTTTACCTCTCCAGTGTAAATGGTGACATCTTCCTCATCATCGGTGCAATAACACCGCATAAGTCCAAGCTTCTTCTGCCCTGACTTAAACAGCTCAACTTCCTACACACATGTGAATATTTATTTAGGTATTTATTTATACACATTAGTCCAAACACCTATTTATAACTAACTCAAACAATAGAAATCAAAACAGATAGTACAAATAAAAAATTAAAAACCTACATAAATTAAACAACAAAAAAATATTAACGATGAAAAATGAAGAAAAATTATCGTAAAGGCCAGCATACAGGAAATAAACAAGATTAAAATACAAGCAAAAAAATAAAAATTATGTGACATTAAAATTTCTTTATGTATTTAATGTGCTTCCAAATTTCTTATTCTCTGGGGAGGATGATCATTATTTTTATTTTGTTTGATTGATTGAATGAAATCATTCTTACCTGAGACTCCAGATCATCCCGTCTGTCCACTTCATGCTGACTAATATCCAGATAATCCATTGGATCATAGTGCACTGGATCTAAAATAGGCCTGCAGTGAAAAATTAAGCACAATAAAATAATTGTAAAAATAACAAAATAAAAATTCACCACAACCCTGAAAGTGTATCTTGACCCACTGTCACAATGACCTGTGACCTCACTCCGTTGACCCGTTCTTCCCCACAAAAAAAAAAAAAAAAAAATCAGTATGGTCCTTTTTGTCTTTATTTCAAAACAGTAAATAAATTATTTGCAAGTTTAGAGATGTGATCAACAAATTGTCGCTATCTAGATCAAAAAGTCCACCCCAATAAACACTCCCATTGTGCTGCATGTGTGTGTGACACTACTAATACTATGGGATTATTAGGGAAAGTACTGTAAATGAGAGTGTATTAGCGACAGTATTGGAATGGACTTTGCTCATGTGCTCACTCACATGATATGGTGTGGCTCTGGTAAAGAATCCAGAGGAGGAGATGAAGATCTGATGGAGCTTGGTGTAAGATCGTTCTTGAAACTAATGTCTGTCTGTGTCCCACTGTCTACACAATCAACCAACAAGCTGCCTCTTCTGGCCACCACCTCTTTTGCCCTGAAGCCCCGCCTCCAGCTTCCACAACTTCGAGGCACACGTGCCTGATCCTGAGTGAGTCTAGAAAGATCTTTAGTATCAATCTACAGGGAGGAAGAAACAAAGTTTGAGAAAGATAATTGTTGTATTCAGCTTTCATGTCCTGATATGTACAGCTAGATGTGTTAAACAAATGAAAACATGGCACTTTTTTTTTTTTTTTTTTTTTTATTAAACACAACCATTTTTCCCTACTGATCAAAAATATTGGATCATGTGACTGAACAGGTGTTTCTTGCTGCCCAGATGTGCCGTTTGATTGTTTAAACAATTAATAGCTCTGAATGTCTACTCTCGGTTTGAGCCATGGATTTCGCCTGTAAAGATGCCATTTGTTGTTAAAATGGATGAAGCAACATGAAGACCTGAGAGCTGTCTGTGGGAGAAAAGCAAGCCATTTTGAAAGAGAAAAAAAGGGGGAAAATCAGAGCCATTTTACAAGTATTGAGCATAGCCAATACAACAATTTGGAAAGTCCTGGGAAAGAAAGAAACCACTGGTGTATTAAAAAAAGACATAAAACAGGTTGACCAAGGAAAACAGTTAGGGACATCAACAACCTCCACAGGGCAGGGGTGAAGGTGTCACAATCCACTGCTCGAAGAAGACTTCAGGAGCAGAAATATAGAGGCCATACCACAAGATGCAAACCACTCCACAGCAGTAAGAATCAGAAGGCCAGATTGGAATTTACAAAATACAGAGATGAGCCACAAATGGTCTGGAACCAAGAGTAACCTCTACCAAAGTGATGGAAAGGCCAAAGTGTGGAGAAAGAAAGGATCTGCTCATGATCCAAAACACACAAGCTCATCGGTCAAGCATGGTGGAGGTAGTGTCATGGCTCGGGCTTGCACGGCTCCTTCTGGAACGGGCTCACTAATCTTTACTGATGATGTAACTCATGATGGTAGCAGCAGAATTCTGTCTGACAATTTGCAGAGAAATGCATCCAATCTAATTGGGAGGAACTTGATCATGCAGCAAGACAGTCACCCAAAGCACACTGCTAACACAACAAAGGACTTCATCAGGAGAAAAAAGTGGAAGGTTTTAGACTGGCCAAGCCAAATCACCAGATCTTAACCCAATTGAGCAACATTTCACCTCCCGAAGAGCAGAGTGAAGGGAGAAACCCCCCAAACAAACAACAACTGAAAGAAGCTGTGGTACAAGCCTGGAAAAGCCTCACAAAAGAAGAATTCAACAGTTTGGTGATGTCATTGGGTCACCAGCTTGATGCAGTTATTGCAAGTGTCATTAACTGTAAGATTATCTTTCCTGTACTTTCACTCAGCTAGAAATTGGGTGATCGAACACCAAAGGTGCCAGCTTCCAAGTTGTTTAACACGTTTAGATGTAAATCACGAAATGAAAGATGAAATTCTGATCCTTCATCTCATATTCATCTTTGATCTCAAACCCAGTGTATAGCCAAAAGGAAAAAATTGGCGTTCCAGTACTTTCGAAGGGAACTGTATATTATACAGCATGTCACCTAGATCCTGAATTCATCTATTCTCCTATCTTGAGCAATGATGCTATGCTAATTCCAGCTACTTAAATCTATTTAGAGACAAAAGCTAATCATAGGTTATCATATCAACATTTTTCATCTTTGGACCAAAACCAAGAAAGTGAAAGATGTCATGAAAGAGAAGGAGGAAAAGTAAGAGGTCTCTTACCTGGAATGTGACCTGGTACGGCTCAGCAGTCTTCTGCATTACGCACATGTTACACCCCATCCTGACCACAACAAGAGATCACTGCTACAATTTTACCACTCTACACCTCTCTCGTCCAGCGGATGAAAATACCGCAACCAAATTCCACACACAGCAAACTGCAACTCATCTGGAAATACACACACGTGTTCAGGTGTTTTTGATCGTAAGGTTCAGCTCAGAATGTCTCTTTGTTCACCATCAGATATCAAGATGCGCTTAACTCAAGCACCAAATTTGGGGGGAAAAAAGGAAGCGTGTGTATCAAAGTGTCTATCTCACTCTACGTCCCAGTGAGTGTGTGCAATAAGTGTGTACTTACATTTTGGAAGTTTCCACTTTTGCTCTGACCTCCATTGCTGTTTCTCTGTGTGTGTGTCGTTCTGTGATTTGCCCTGGTTTTCGTAGATTCCCCAGCACTCTGAATTCACATAGTTTTAATTTCCCTAGTTCTCCTAGTCTCGTTACTTTCCCAAGATCTCTGGTTTGCCCTAATTGTTGTAGCTTTCCCATTTGTCAAAGTTCCACTTTCCCTGAGTTTCCCCAACTCTGTGTTGTCAGCTCTCCTTACTCACCTTCTTCTAATTTATATTTTCCCTAGTTCTTCCAGTCCCCTTTTTCTCCTAGTCTAGTTGTCCATTTCTCTAGTTCTTGTTTTCCTCATTTTTCCTCCTCACTTTTCCTCTTAGTTCCTGTTATTTCTTTTTAACTGCCCTAATGCACTTCTTTTCACTAAATGCCCCAGTTGCACTAGTTTTCCTCATGTTTACTGTTCCCTAGTCCTCTAATCTTAATAAAACAGAAAAAAAATAGCAAAGAACTGTATAAAAAAGTAAACAAGTAAGCATCGGTCAGTCAGATGAGGCAAGCGAAAGAAGAATGCAAACAAAGGAGTGGAGGTACGAAGTCAGATGTATAAAAGAGGAGTGTAATTTTCACTCTCTCTCTCCCTCATTGATGATAATCCAGAGTAATAAAAGAAAACTGAGAAAAATCCTTTCCAGGAAAAGCAACTTAAGAACAAGAAATAAATCCACCTTTCATTTGATGTTTCTTTAAAAATAAATAAATAAGGAAATAAATCATTCTGGTGTGATGATGGCAGAAGCAAAGACGCAGGTGACGAGAGCTTCCTGCTGTCTGGTTTCCTTGTGTGCGATGCTGAATTCACTCCCCCCACTGCAGCAGGAACACAAAGACCTCTCGCACTCACACACACCAAGGCGTGTCTCCTCCCTGCCGTACACTACATCCTCAGCTCCTCTCTCTCTCTCTCTCACACACACACACACACACACACACACACAGACACACTCTGTACTACACCCCTGCCTCAAAGAGACACACTGAATACAAGTGCTTTCGAGGAACAGGTGTTACAGATTATCTTCCAAAACCTTTTCCCTGTGATGTGGGCAAAATTGGGTTGTTGTACTTAAACATGTATGTTTAGACAGACATTTTTTTTTTTAAACATGTATGCTTAGACAGACACCTCTGGCGTTGGAGATTCGATTCCCACTTCCACTTCGGGGGTTTCCTCCCCCAGTCCAAAGCCATACCTTGTAGGCCAATTGGCATTTCCAAATTGTCCGTAGTGTGTGCGATTGTGCCCTGTGATGGGTTGGCACCCCCTGTGTCCCAAGTCTCCTGGGATAGGCTCCAGGCTCCCCGAGACCTTGTATAGGATAAGGGGTACAAAGGATGGATGGATGGATGAATGGATGTATTGCTGGTTTGAATTTGTATGCGTAATGATCAATTTAAGTGCATTTGTTTTTCACATATTGGCATGAATGACTGAAGCCCCACCCAAGATATCCCCTATTGGCTGACGCCTGGCCACAGTAAAGTATGTTCTGTCAAAACTCTGGTAAACACTTTTAATAAACAACAGTGTGTAATTTTTTACACATCATTGTGCACTGATGTGTGTTCGGTGCGTCAATACATCGTTCTCATCAAAACAGTGCAGTAAAGGTGTGGTTAGCAGGTCTGGTTTAAATGTTCACAGCATTCATCCACAGCATGACAGAAGGCACAGGCTAATTAACCAGATGAAGGACATCTTTTACAGAGCTAAGTGTACACGTCTAGCTTGACTACAGAACTATTTGTAATTTAGACACTGATAACTCCTGTTCCATTTTTTCCTGCACCTCTTTATTGAAAGTGTTCTGGGATGAAGGGTGGAGCTGATGTACAAAACTTTATATACACCTAGGCTAAAGATTCAATCTAAGTTTTTTACAACTCCACATATTTCATGTTACCTTACATTTCTTTTGGCGAATCACATATGGCATCTACTTTGTTCATATCAGAGGTAATTTAAAAAAAAAAAATCAATTAGAGACAGATTTATTTCAGTCTTAATTCACTATATCAGAATTCCAGTGGATATATATGTAAAAGTTTACATACACCAAGTTGACCGTCTCTTTAAACTGGCTGGAAGACTCCACAGACTGAGGTAATGACTTTTAGAAGCCTCAGATTTGCCAATGGTCATAATTAGGAGTTAATTGGGATTGCACTTATGGCTGTACTTAGAGCCAGTGTCCTTTTGCCCTTGATAACATGGGAAAGTCCAAGCAACCCAGCACTGCAGCACTGCTTCGTTCAGGAAGGAGGCACAAACTAACTTCCGGGGATAAACAAAATTTGGTCCGAAAGGTTCAACAGAACCCCAAGACAACAACAAAGGAACCAGCAAGAGTTGGAGGGATCAGCTACCGAAGTATGTACATCCATCACTAAGAGAGTCCTACATCGCCATGGCCTCAAAAGCTGTGGTGCAAAGAAAAAGCCCTTACTCCAAGACCAGAATAAAAATAAAAAAAATAAAAAAAATAAAAAGCTAGAGTGAAGTTAAGTTTGCAGGCGATCACCAGCCTTTTAGAGGAGTGTTCCCTGGTCCAATGATACAAAGTTTTACTGTTATAATGATTAGCCATAATGATTAGCGCTATGAATGGAGGAAAAAGAGGTGAGACTTTTAATCTAAACACCATCCACGAAAGACAGAAAGTTAAAACATAGTTGCAAATTCCAGCAAGAAAGTGTTCTCCAAAAGTTGTACCAAAATGGCTTATCTATGCATCTAATATGACTGTTGATGCATTTTGAAATTTAGTAATCAGATGTCAAAATTCTGAGTAGTATATAAGGAATAAAATATGATGGGTTGTGATGTTATAGGCAAATAATTAACATCAGAGGTTAGCAACATCTCAAAGTGTTTTATTCCTCTTACAAGGCATTCCCACAGAACTGCTGCTTTGCCCCCCAAAGCGCTGCTTTCCACATGGTTGGCTGATATGAGCAGGTGTACAGGTGTTCCTATTACAGTGGATGGTGTGCGTATATACATATGTGAAGTCTGAATGGAACGAATGCAGACCAAATCCAGTTCAAGGAGGGGCAGGAGTGCAGGGATTCAAGCTGGGTGCTCGCACATGGTTAACATTCAGTGGTGGGGACATGAAGATTCTGAGAGAGCGAGAGAGACTGGAGACGGAGGGAGAGAGGGAGGGAGGGAGGAGGGGAGCGCAGTGGAATACCAGCGGAATGTTAATCTTCTCATCATTTATTTACTGCTTCAGGGAATCAGTAAATAATGCACTCTATACTCCTGTGTGTGTGTAGGACTGACATTCTAAGGAACATATTCTTAAGCTTATTAATGAATAGTAATCAATGGGAAATTCCCTGAGCCAGGCTTATACTCTACAATTCTGGTAGGCTTAAGACATGATTTAACCGAGTTTAAAATAAAAAAAAACAAATTAGATCACTGTTTGCAAACTAGTCACTAAGAAAAAAGAAAAACGTTCACAAACACCTAGGTAATGGAAGCAGCAATAGCTGAACAGTGCCAACAGCATCCTGTGTCTATATTCTTTAGCTTCTCCTTTGTTTTTCTAAAATTACATAAACTGAGCACTGCATTTAGCATTTTAGATACTAGTGGTATTTAACTTTTGGTGGTTGCAGTTTTACCCAATATGGTCACCTGAACTGGTTACGAAGTTCATTACCTCATTATTAAGAATGTGTGACTAGTATATAAATTTGAACAAACTGATTATCCTGGCAGTACTCAGGGATAATTGGAGAGTTGCAATCCAAAGAATAAATTCTAAATACTCTCTCTCACTACAGGCAATAAGATACCTAGTTATACAGTACATTTTTCTTGCCAGAGGTTTTAAACCTTATACTAGTGGTGTGCACTGGACCCTTTTTAAAATACCCTATAACTCCAAAGATCACTCTTGACCAATCCTGCTTCCGCAGTCATTACTGTTTGCTTCATATAAGACCATCACAAGAACATAAAAAGCCATTCCTCCATGATTTGGACTATTGGATGTCCTGCAAAAATAAAAACATTAACATTTCCCCAAAATCAACTAATTCTTCACAATTATTCCAATTCATACTCGCGCTTAAGGTTAGAGATTTAGCGGCACATCGTGGCAGTGGTTTACCTGGAGGAACAGTCATATCAGGTGACATGGAGGGGATCCACATCTGCTCCATGCTGATTCACCACTGGTGTCCCACAGGGCTCAGAGCTGGGTCCTCTTCTGCCTCCTATACCCGCTTTCTCAGTGAGGACATATCCTCATATGGTTTTCATAACACTGCTATGCTGATGACACCAAACCCATCCAGTACATATGCATCAAAGCAAATTTTTAAACAAGCACAGGCAGCTTGATAGCAGAGAGCTGCTGGTGTCATACAAATAACCCAGTCTGGCCACACAATGCCTTTTGGAGACATAAATGTGGTCCTAAAGTCTGCAAGTCTGCAGTGACTTAATCCCTTAGAACCTAATCCCACAACTACACTCGAGCTAATAGATCAATGTAACAGGCAAGGGGACTCAACCAAGCGAAAGCGTTAAAACTAGTACTGGAATGTAGGTTGGTGTGAGTAGTGTGTAACCCAAGGCAGCAACACATCAATATGTAATTATCCTCTCTGCTCTGTGCCACTCTGTGAGGTGAGAAGGTGTGAGGAGAGAGATATGCTGGGAATTCTAGGTGCAGGGAAGAGAAGTGAGAGAGAGCACAAGATGGAGCGATATGGAGGAGTGGGTGAGATGAATGTGTAATCGTGTAGTGTTAGTGATCGTGCCGCAGTCAGCCTGCAGTGAGGTGGAGAACATCCACACACACAGTTTGTGACACTACCACCATGATTAATAATAATAGCTGTATATAGCAGTTCCAAATTAAACAGAACAATAACGAGACCAGAGATATAGCGCAATGCTAACCCTGTAAATTGCCTGCTGAAAGCTGGAGTTAAGTAACCCGGTCATCTTTAGAAATCCACGCTTAGATGACCCTAGCACAAGGCCTCATGTTAGAACATTTTATCCCAGTCAGCTAGGTTTCCAGACAACCGAAAGAAATTTTGTCCACCCAAAATAAACAACTAACGTGAGAACATTATTCACGTGTGTACGTTCCACTATGTCAGGAAGCACAGGCCGAACAGGCTGGAAATATAGACAAGATTAATTTAGCTAATCAAGGTAGTAGAATTATGGTTAACTAAACATCTAAATGCTTATACCTCACATATTTGGGGAAAAAAAACGTGGGATTTCACTATTTTCAATATCATAGTGCCCTTAATAAATACAAGTTTGATTTGCAAGATCACAATGCAATAGATCTGGCTAGTTTCTGCATTTCAGGATGTTGTATAATTATTCCAGCCCAGAAATGAGCTCCGCCCCCAGTCAGAACATGGCTTCTCCAGCTGAGCCTGTTGTCTTAAAGAGGAATAAAGAGGGAAAAAAAGTGGTTGCAAGGAAAGAAGGGTTGTCAGTATTTTTATTGCTATTCATATCGCAAACAGAAGAGGGCTCTAAAATGACAAACATCACCTTTAAATGAAACAAAACCTGGTGGAAGAACCCGTCTCCAATACCTTTACATCTCCTGGGCTTTTTAGGGGTTGTTGAATTCACTGAGCTCACTCAGAGCCCCAGTGTTGCTGCAGCTCTTGGGCTTTCTGTAAAAAGGTGCTGTTCTTAAAAAGAAAAAAAAAAGGGCCCTCTGACTCCACACACACACACACACACACACACACACACAGAGAGAGAGAAGAAACCACTTGCATAAGGGGGAAATGATATGATAATGATTTGGTGTGATGTCTTTTTAGACGTAAATGTATTTTGAATAATAAGCATTAACTGAGTGGAGGTGAAACTGTAAATGTAGTCTAAGAGTGTAATAAACACTCTCCTGAGCTGCTATACCTGAACAGGTTGGAGACAGTGTGTGTGAGTACCTCTGCATTTTCACCTCCAGCCATCAGGCCAGTGTTCTATACATCTGCACCCAGGAGCTACTGTTACTGGAGGGGACTTGGGATAGCAGCAGTGGCTGCGAGGCCTGTGAGTGGAGCTGCAGGTACACACTACATTGCAGATGCTAAGATTGCTCTGTGAAAACATTAAAAAAAAAATTTTTTTAATCTAAATTGCACCAGTTGTCAGTAATAATTGTCTACAAGTGCTGCCTATCCACAAGAGTAGAAATAGAAAGTTAGACTGAAATTTAATAAAGAAAAATAATTTCTAAACAACTTGCAAAAAAAGACTAAAATTACACAATTTACACAAATTAAACAAAAGCAGAACTCATGTTAGTGTTTAAAGCTGATACAGGATTTGAGTGTTAATGCCAGGCTGATGTAACCACGCTGGACAAATGATGCAAACGAGTGGAAGACGGATGGTTCCACAGACGTGAACTCCGAGATGGCTGACATGAAGAGCTTTTTGGACACCAGAAAGTTCCGCACCGGTGTGCGTTTACAGGAGAGTGTGATGCACGTAAACATCTGCATGAACACAGACACCTGGGCTTAGACGTGAACACCCATCCATTTTTAAATTTTAGATTTGTATATCACTCGCATTATACCCATTTGTTCTTTTTTTTTTTTTTATTTTTTTTTTTTTATAAAAGATCACCAATAGCATTTTGCAGCTTTTTGTTTAAGATCACTACCACCCATTTGTTTCAGATGCCCCCCCAAAACATCACCATGACTCATTTAGTTTTCAGTTTTTCCATTTTAAACATCAGTACCCATTTGTTCTCATGTTAATCCCCCCAAAAGATCACCAGTACCTGTGTGTTGGACAAAAGAATTCAACTGTATCTGCAATTTCATTCTCCAGCACTTTCCAGCACAGATGATGCTCACCTGTACCTGTTCTCAGGTGTGCATTTGCAGGTGTGTTTTATTATAAAATAAATAAATAAATTTATTAATTAATTAATAAAATTAAAAAAAATAAAAAAAAAAACAGTAAACTGTTCCACCCATTTGTTGTCAGGTGTGTTCAATAATCAGCTGTACCTGTGAGTTGGAAAAACGTGCATGAAGCTCATCTGTACCTGTGTGTTCTCCAACATTCTCCAGCCTTCGTCTGTATTCTCAGTCTCGTATAAATATCACCAGTATCTGTGCGTGCGTGCGTGCGTGCGTGTGTGTGTGTGTGTAAACATTCAAACATCACCTGTACCAACTGTTTTTTTCCCCCTCAGGTTTATTTTAAAGATCACCAGTACTCATTTGTTCTGAGATTTTAAATAAATAAATAAATAAATAAATAAATAAATAAATAACAATAACCAGTAGCTGTTTGTTTACAAATCACCAGTACCACCTGTTCATTCACAGATCTCCGGCACCCATGTGTACCCGGGGGCATATGAGAATATGTACCGGTTTGTGGGCGTGGCTGTGGTACAGTGCTCACCATGTGCTCAGGAGTGGAGGCAGATAACTAAACACTTATCCTTCAAATCTAGTTGGTAGGAATAAGAGTGTAAGTGCAGTGCATTTGTGCAATTCAATGTACAATGGAAAAAAATATTAATTAAACAAAATATATAGTGCTGTATAAAACTCCCTGCTGAATCCTCAATTGGACTGTGACGTCATGTGTGGGCGGGGTCACGGACATGTCCAGACACGTTCTGTTCTACTGCAATGAGACAAAACAGACAATACTTCTGAGTTTTATATACAGAGTATTTAATTAGATAACTGCTCTATTGCTGGCGCGAGAGCTCCGTCTAGTGGACATTTGTGGACATTTCACTTTGCATTAGTTGCAATATCTCAAATACATTTAGGTTTACTCACTGAACTGTACATTCAAGTTTTGTTATGTTCATTGAATTTACTATTCATTGTTATTCTTTATTTAACTTCAGAAGCCACCCACATATAGACATACACAAACAAATCTAAAATACATGGGGACTGAATGTGGATTAAACTGGATGATTCTTGGGAATTAAGGCTGTTGTGGAACTGCTGTTTTACTCCCTGTGTAAACCTTCAGACTGAGGATGAGGACCAAGTGATAACACGCCACTGCATCTCACACATCTCTCTAAAAAAATGTATTGAATTTTACAAGCATCAAGTAAAAATGTTATGATGTTTGTCTTTTTTTAATGTTAAAAGTCATTCCTAACCATAAAATTTACCAATACTCACTCATTCAAGATCTAGACAATGTGGTTAGTTTTACATGAATACCTCCTACAGATTTGTTTAAACAAATTAAAAGTAATTTAAAAAGTAAAGAAGTAATAATTTGCTTTCCTGTGATGCTTCAGTTTTTATATATGTAGCTTCTAGAGTTAAATATGTAAAAAAAAAAAAAAAAAAATTACATGTTAATTTTTAATCAAGTTGCTGCAGTTAATAGGGATGTTTTAGGCATTTTGCTTTCCATGTGTAAACTCCTAGTCAAAAATATTACTCCACGGTGAAATAAAAGAAAAACAAATCACTATATATTTCAGGATCATAAACATTGAGTTTTGTTTTTTACAGGTGCTGTTGGTTTGGATGAATTTTATCTCGATTTAAGAAGCAAAACACAGAAGTGAGGAAGGCTAACACTCGCTTTTAGACGAAATGCTAAATATACACATCAGTTTAAACTGATATTAAATGTATAAAGCTTTAAAAAGACAGAAAACGTGGTCATATTTACCTTCCAGCGACTGCAACATGATGTCGACGCCTCTTCAGGTGAGCAGCAAACGCCATTTAAACTCTTCTTCTTCTCCTACACTACCGCCACCTAGTGCCTTGGCGATGAACCTGATCTGTACCGCGCATGCGCTGTGGAAATTGGACCAGGGACGCGGATCAAGTAGCGATTAAGCTGCCTGATCTGTACCGCGCATGCGTCAACGGTTGACGGCACAAAATTCAACTCGTAGCGCATGCGCAAAACATCATACGTTATAAAACTTCAGTGCACACGGTTATTACGTACAAAACCAAACCCTGGAATACAAACTTTTATCATCACATAAAAGACATAACGTTAAAAAGTCTGTTATTATGAATAGTATTGAGTATGGTGGTCAAATCTTCTTCCAAATCCTTGAAAAATACATTTAAGCAATTATTACACAAGCAAGAGTGCAGTTGTACTGAATTCGGCAGTAGTTAATCACAGCCGTGACAATATTCAGTATAACAGCTCAAAATGAGTGCGATATTGCTTTTATATACATTTTATAAATGAGACATTTATATCAAGTAACTGAAATTTTGGCCACAATATTTTGGACACAATATTGGCCAAATGTTTTGTTTATTTCCATCTCTGCTAAGCGAAATCGATCCCCTCACTGATGTCCCATCAGCTCGCTGGATGTTTGTTGGGCCCACACTGAGTTGTACATTCCCGTTAAAGGTGCACCTGCTGAAACTGGCCTCCCTTCCTCCTTTTTAATCATCTGACAAGCTTTCATATTTTAAATCATAAGTTATAATCATGAAAAAGTTCGCCATGTCTGCTGATGCTGTCGCTAACACTGCCGTAGTAACGGTTTCAGATAACTGTTGGTAGAATCGGAAATTTAAGTGGCGAACGCAGACAAGCGGAGTGATACACATCCAGTGAAACGTCTCAGTGTGGTTATACTAAATATAAGCACTCTTGGAATGCCACTCGTCCAATCGAATTAGTGGAGCGGAACTAACTGTTGTTTAGGTAAATTTAACTGATTGCAAGATTAAGTAAACCCTTGCTTAATCTGGAATACTATTTCCAATTTTGTATTCAAAGTGGGTGGTCTTGAATCCTATTGTTATGTAATTACAACAATTAACATATCCAGTTTTAATAAACAATTATTTTATTTTTATTCAGATTTTTCAATTCAACAAAATATTCCTTAAATACAGTGTACAAGTTGCACTATATGGCCAAAAGTATGTGGACCATCACACCCACATGTGCATGTTGAACATCCCATTCCAGAGCTGCTACAAGAGCCTCCACTCTTCTGGGAAGGCTTTCCACTAGATTTTGGAGTGTGGCTGTGGGGATGTGTGTTCATTCAGCCACAAGAGCATTAGTGAGGTCAGGCACTGATGTTGCGTGAGGAGGTCTGGGGTGCAGTCGGTGTTCCAGTTCATCCCAAAGGTGCTCAGTGGGGTTGAGGTCAGGATTCTGTGCAGCACACTCGAAAAGAGCAAACCAAAGAGCTTCATGAAGCTCACTTCATGCACAAGGGCACTGTCATGCTGGAACAGGTTGGGGAAGGCCCACATATAGGTATCATGGTCAGGTGTCCACATAATTTTGGCCATATAGTGTATTTATTTTGGGTTTGCCACAACTAGCATCTCTGTATGTACTCTGTATGTTAGCTAGTTCTGTCTCAGTGGGACACCATATGCCTAGTAGTGCACGTCACAGAAGGAGGAAGAGCAAATGAGGAAAGTAATAATGAACTCTTTAGGATTAATAGTATCTGCATGTATTCTGTGTCCACTTCTAAGGCACATGCTGATAATTGATTGTACAACATATCACAATATTCACTTTGGATGGTCATCGTTTCTCCCTCATACGCAGTCAGGACTGAGGTTTGGAAAGAAATAAAGTCCCATAATTCAATACTTTCATTCACTAGGGGACATGACTTAAAACCAGAGAGGGATGATGATGTAGTGATGTGGTATTTGTTTAAATGTAAAAAGTTTAGATAATTATAGTGACATAGTTTAAAAAAAAAAAAAAAAAAAGATTCAACACAATGCTTGTATACAAAGCAACAATCGCTCTAAAGCAACATTAGAAATCTGCAGGATTTTGAGTAAATGAAGATTTCATTTATTTATTAGATGTACAGATTATGAAAAATAATAATATTAATATTAATAATCAATAATAAAAAGAAAGACTGGAAGCCCAATATTATTTACACTTGCTCTTTTTCCATGCTGTAGTGAGGATTCACTCTGTCTTATCACACACACACACACACACCCTGATACACTGAGCTTAAAAAAAAAATTACAAAAAAAAGTACATGAGCAGAATTAAGGAAAAAAAAAAATAACCCTTACATACATACAGTACATACATATACACAAAGAGAGAGAGAGAAAGAGAGAGAGAGAGAGGCAGCTATAAAAGCAGAATCATATTCAAGTATCAAAATACACACTGATTACTTTACAGTCTATTATTGTTCACATCTTTAACAAAAATTGCTCAGAATCATTAAAAATACTCGCAAAAAAAAAAAAGGAGTGCTGACGTTAGCGTTGTTATCTTTAGCGCTGCCCTGCTTTGTGTTCAGCACTGTACCGACACCTAAAATAACTACGTTCCTGTAAACTAAGACTAGATGTGTAAAGTACCACATTGTTCTAGATTCAGCATCGTCCATACACAGACTCACACACATTTCAATTTCAGCATCTTCTCCAACTTGTACAGCAAGCCCTGCTACTCACAAGTTGTTTAAAAAAAATAATGAAACATCTGAATTCCACACACACACACACACACACACACACACACACACACACAGATTTTAGTGTCAATTTTTACAAATTAAGAGAAGCAAAAGTACCATTAATGCTTTAATGTATTAAAAACATTTGTAATGTGCAGACAAAAAGTACCAACTCTGGGGAGGAAAGTAAAATCAGCTCTGTGGAAACGTGATTAACGTTTTAGCTGTTTTAGTTGTTAGCTATATGAGAAACTTTCTAATGCATTTTCGAAGCAATCTAATGCTGTTTCCTTTAAACGTGTACTGAAGGCCTCATGTTTGGCTTTTGAAACGTTTCCTGATCTTGTGGTAGCTGCTTAAATTGATTACAGTGTGGGCGGGGCTTGGGATTGGTCAGTTATTCAGTGAACCATTAGATGATTTTTTTTTTTTCAGATTAAAAGCCGTGTACCATTAAAAGGTCCAGTAAAAATTTCACTCAGTGCAGGCATATATAGTCATGTGAGCGCACTACACCAAGAGCACTAGTGAGACAGCAGGAGGAATGATTACACAGAGTGCACGACTAGACTCAGTATCAGGGGTTAGTCATTAAAACAACACAACATTTCACACAGTCCGAATGAAATATACAGCGCCACAATAACAGGTTAGTGTCCAGACAATGCACTGTGGCATGCGAGGACCTCACTTGGGTAAAATGGTTTGGGACACGTCCACAGTGAAGGTGTAATGCACTCTGACTGTTTTACCCTTGTGTGCACAGTAATATTTAATATTATTAAGTTAAATCTAATAGTCACATGATTTCCAAGAAATGACAAAGAAAAAAAAAAAAGAAAAAAAAAAAATTACAATCATCCAGTGTAGCAGAAGGAGATGAACATGTCCATTGTGTGTGTGTGTGTGTGTGTGTGTGTGTGTGTGTGTGTGTGTGTGTGTGTGTGTGTGTGTGTGTGTGTGTGTGAGTGAGTGAGTGAGTGAGTGAGTGAGTGAGTGAGAGTGAGAGTGAGAGAGAGAGAGAGAGAGAGAGAAATCTGCAAAACTATACACTGATCCGGAATAACACTGTTGGATAATGGATGGAAGGATAACGAAAGAAAACATGACAAAGTGTGTGAAGAATGTAGTGTAAATCTGCCTATTTTAGACACGCACACACACGTGCGCACGCACACGCACACACACACGCACGCACGCACGCGCATACAAAGATCAAAGTGGTGATGTGTAAGGTGAACAGTCAGAGTCGTGCTACTGGTCCTGTGTGGTTTGGCATCATGTTCAGCTATGGGAAGACACAAACAAACATACACACATACACACACACACACACACACACACACACACACACACACACACACACACACGTTAGATATACATATATATTTAAACAAAAACAAAAAGGACATCTGTCTGCTGTGCTCACTGGAAAAAAATGATGGAAAGGAAGGAAAGATGGAAAGATTCTTATAAAGCGCTGCGGCAGAACCGACTTGCTCTGTTACTACGGTTACAGAGGGCTTAGTTACTATGGTAATCTTCAAGGACACCAGTAAACGTACACAGATGTGACGAGATTTGACACTGCAGCGTTGTCGTCTAGCCAGAACCCATAGGAAAGCTCTCGGGCCAGGTCATGAATATTAATACAGAAGTGCAGCAAGCTGTAAAGTGATTGGCTGAGGCGAGACACCGACCCTGTCTGTTCCAGACACCTGCTCAGATACTACCCTGTAACTACTTACTCAAAACAATTCCATAAACCAAAGTAAAAAGACACCAAATCACAATTAAAATAAAACAAGAAATACTGCATCAGAAACTAGCATTAAAAAAAAGCATTATTTTGTCTGTTTTTTCTGTACAATATTGGTGTGAAGAGAGTTCACGTTTAGAGCGGTGGTTCTGGAAAATGTCTCAAAGAAAAGGTCTTTTTAAAGGGACGTGGAAAGGAGTGTGTGTAAGGGAGCAGTAATTAAAGTACTAGGACATGTGATCCCTCAGGATGAGTGTTACGAGGCTACACACACGCACACACACACACGCTATTGTTATTGCAAAATTATATTTTATCATTTACATCAGTATCACTATTTTGACGAACGTGTGTGTGTGTGTGTGTGTGTGTGTGTGTGTGTGTTTGAGATGCTACATGTGGCTCACCTGATAAACACTTAAGGCTTAACCTCAGGTAAAAACAATAAGTAAAAAAGCCAGCAAAATGTAAAAGTGATATGTTTAAGTGTGTGCAGATTTAGAGTCAGTGATTAATCAATGCTACTAAAAAAGAGAAACAAGCCCCAGGATCCGTCCCAAACACTAATGTCTGACAGAAGTGTAGAATTTCTGTAATGACACGACACCATCATAGACTGCAAGCTAAAGCCTCTTAGTTAATGAGCTAATTAGCAGTTTGTTGACGTCTTTGTTGCTTCCCGGTCCTAATAAATTTGCCCTTTATTCCATGACACACTAATCTGAATTTCTCAATAGTATAATCACAGTGCATTATGGGTTAAACCATATGAACATGCGAATATAAAAGAAAGTCTCATTAGAATGTATTGTGTTTGGAGTCTGAAAATGGCTGATGTTCTAGTAAGGACAATACCAAATCATCAATTCCAGCGTTTAGGACAGAGCCACAATCTTCGACTGATGTGTTTCATCACAGTGCGGAATAAAAACCCTTGCAGCAGAAATGTCTG
The DNA here is from genome assembly GCA_022985145.1 of Pangasius djambal. Classification (NCBI taxonomy): domain Eukaryota; kingdom Metazoa; phylum Chordata; class Actinopteri; order Siluriformes; family Pangasiidae; genus Pangasius; species Pangasius djambal. The sequence goes on along the minus strand of CM040990.1, from coordinate 3,862,197 downwards.
ACAAATAATTCAAACAAAACCTCTTGTGTTTATATATTAAAAAAAAAAAAAGGCTAACATTAGAATGTCGCAGAGGTTCAGTCCACATCATTTAACAGAAATAAAATAAAGAAATTAAAGAAATCCACAAAGCCTCCCATCTTTGTCCTTGGCTGTGGCGAGTTTTTTTGGTTTGGCAGTCGCGTTTCTGTTCAGATGGAAGAGGAAGGCCAACTGACCCCGCCCACAGAGCCTCACCGTGGCTGACGCCCGCTACACACATGCGCAGCACCAGAGAGGAGGAGAGAGACAGCCAATCAGAGCAGGAAGACAGGTGTGTGGGGTGGTGTGTGTGAGAATGTACATATTAAGGGGCTGTGTGTGTGTGTGTGTGTGTGTGTGTGTGTGTGTGAGAGAGATATGTGAGGATATCGCAGAGGGGATTCATTACATACACAGCACGGGGAAAGTGAGAGACCAGGAGAAAGAGAGCGACACATGGGACGCAGTCACAGTGAAGGCACCAAGGAATCAGAGAAAGGGGAGAGAGTGAGCGTGTGCGTATGTGTGTGTGTGTGCTCAGTAGATGGGGGTCTCGTACTTGGTGCTGACAGTGTGTTTGGGCTCTTTGGGCTCCACAAGCCATGCAGGGTCATCTGCAGACTCCACCTACAACACACGCAAACACACACAGATTGCTGTTACACAACTAATATACAATTAATATTTCCCAAGCTCCGCCCACACTGACATTGTCACTAACTAGGACAAGCTTCTGATAAACGAAGGCTGCTGTGGAACATGTGTCCGTCCCCCCGATGTCACTGTGCTCCTACACTGATTACACAAAGATCACATGATATCACACAGCTGCCATACTGATGTGCTATTAAATAAGCCAGCTAATGTTACACCAAGGGGCTGTCATTAACTAAACACATTTTTCACATGACCTTAGTCACGCTAAAGGGAATACCGGACAGACAAATGGCAAAAGGCGCAGACAGACGGAAAATGTGACTTGTGTTTCCTGAACATGAACGTGTAATTAATTTCTGAATGACAAACAGGGAGGAAAAAAAAAAAAATGACAATCTATTTCAGACACTTGACTTTGTTGTGACCTTGACCCTGTTTGGAACAATTCCAACATCTAATCAGCTCATCTGCTAGTTACAGCGATAATTCCATATAAATCCTACAAATAGTCAGCTACTTGTGTTCTTAAGATATTGTGCTAACGAAACTCTTGGATGGACAGGTGGAAGGACAACCCAAAACTTAATGCCTCCACCACCTACTGACAACATCAACAGAAGGTCCTCACAAGGATATTAAGACAAACGTGTGTTTATTTTTGCACGTGTATGTACTCACCCCTGGCTTTTGTGCCCCTCCACGCGGTTTAGGCACTGGTCTACTACTCTTGGTGTTGATCTCTGACTCCGTCCCTCCTGCTAAACTTTGCTTTTGCTTCTGATTGGTCCTCTGAGCCTGCAGTGCGAGCTGATAGGCCACTTCAAACGCCTGTCCCAGAGTCAGGATGATCTCATAGGTCAGATTCTGCAGAGGGAAGAACATGTCCACTGAGTCCTCTAAATGTGTGTGTGTGTGTGTGTGTGTGTGTGTGTGTGTCTCTTACCACATCCACCGTGCTGAAGACATGACAGTAATGGTGGTCGGTCTGCAGGTCTTTGGTGATGTAGGCGAATGTACACAAATCCTCTGGATCCTGAGCCGCACAAGAGATGTTCCTGATCTCATGTTCTGCTATGATGTTCTACACAAACACACACACACACACACACACACACAATTACAATCACTACAACAACATCCAGGCAGGACCATCCTGACTGAGATACAATAACACAGGAGACAGAGAGAGAGGGAGAGACACCTTATTAGCAGCGTCGATGAACTTGACTCCTTTATATGTGATGGAGAGGACGATGGTAGGAACCTTCCTCATCTGCTCTGTCGACCTCTACACGGAGAGAAGGACACACATGATTGTCAAGATATGGTGGCTCTGTAATATGTAGGTGAACCAGTGCAGCAGAGTGTCTGCAGATATACAACAGATCAAAGACACGCCCATCTGTCCCACCCAAGGACAAAGGAAAGTGTATCTTTCTGCAGACCTGTCATGACTATTGTGGGGCGGCAGACACACTTACCCTCATCTTAGCGCAGGCGTCCTGTGTGGACTCTGTTCCTCTCAGGTCCTTAATGAGCATAGAACCTAAATACTACGCACACACACAAACACACACACAAACACACACAAACAGTCGTCATACAGAGTGCAAAGTAACACACTTCCCTACTACTAGACTCCATGACTTGCCATCAGTGTAACTCTACTACAATCTGTTCTGATTGGTTAAAAGCAATACAGTCTGTTCTGATTGGTTAAAAGCAATACAGTCTGTTCTGATTGGTTAAAAGCAGTACAATCTGTTCTGATTGGTTAAAAGCAATACAGTATGTTCTGATTGGTTAAAAGCAATACAGTATGTTCTGATTGGTTAAAAGCAATACAGTCTGTTCTGATTGGTTAAAAGCAATACAGTCTGTTCTGATTGGTTAAAAGCAATACAGTATGTTCTGATTGGTAGAACAACAAAAACAATAATATAATAGTGTCAGGTGCTAGTTGCTAAAAAGTGACATTACACTGCGATAGGAAAGACTTGTTGATGTCTGAATGAGAAAGACAGATAGACAGACAGATGAATAGAAAATTGTACATCTCTCCACCTGTCTGTCTGTCTGCCATGATCTATCTGAACAATCTGTCTCTGAGGGAAATGGCAGATTAGGGGTTGATATATTGTGTGTAATGTATTTATGTGTGTGTGTGTGTGTGTGTGTGTGCGCGCCATGTGTGTTGTGTGACATACATTAGCCTCGTAGCCACAAGACTCGAATATGAGTTTCTCTGGTTTGTGATGCCAGTTCTGCACAGGAGCACACGGAGCTGCCTGACTGGGGGGGCGCAGGGTCAACCTCGACTCGGCACGCTGATCCTCATACCTCTCCTGAGACACAGGGAAAGAGAGAGAGAGAGGGAGAGGGAGAGAGTTAAGTTCAGTAATAGCTTTAATTCAGTCAGTCAGCCTGATGACTAAGATATGAAGTGTATCTGAAATCACTGACATCGATGATGGTTATTTTGCATGTTTTATTATTTATGATCATTTTCCATAATTATTAGCTCTGCCTCTTTAGGAGCAAAGGAGTTTGGGTTATCAGTGACATCATAATGGATGGATGAGATGGAGGGAGTTTCTTGGTAAGATATATGGGATGGAATGAGCATGAAAAACGGTTTATTCTGCACGTGTACTAAATGACACCTGATCAACCTGCATAAATGTGCTGATCCAATAAGTGCGAGTTTAAGTGCTACTTAATCACAGACATGTGGGGAAGAATACGGTCATAACATCAGGAACACTTGAGAATTATGACCTGGTGTAATTAATAAAGTAAATAATAAAGTAACTCATTAATAAAGTAAACAGAATTTACTTTAAACAAATGTTTTCACACATATAAAGTTCAGCACTTTCCTATCGAAACAGGCAAACAGAATTTTCAGGAAATTTGAATTCCAGCTGCAGGCTGATGAGGTCATAATCAGTGCTGCAACAGCTGGCCAATCAGCAGCTTTGCTTAAACTCACAATCACTGGAACTGTGTAAACCAAGCAGCATTTGCTTGATGCACAAGGTCTGGGAGCCATGGTTACCCATAAGTCCCTTCCTCGCACCTCTCCACATGCAGGAGAGTAAGTCAGTCTTGATGGTGCGTACCTGTGCTCTGGATTTGATTGACAGGTCATAGTCTGACTCCGCCCCCTTTGCCCTCCCAGAATCCCCTGCAGGATCCATCGAGCGATATGTGTACGAGTCTTGGAGACCCAGAGCAGATGATGACGACTGAGGCATCAGGTCAGGACACTGACATCCACACACACACACACACACAAAAATACACAAAACGAAAAAAGATATTAGTAATAATTAATCAGATAGTAGTACAAGGGATGTGTGGTGTGTGCGTGCGTGTGTGTGTGTCTCACTCTGATCTGAGAGAGTCGAGGTGGTTTCACTGGTGGCTCATCATACAATCGCTCAGTTAATGATGCGATAATTCGCTTCCTGTGACCCAACAAGGTGATCTTCATCACCTACACATACACACACACACACACACACACACACACACACACACTAAGCACTGTACAAATAAAATAAATAAATTACGCACATATGTAATAACAGTTGTGGTGTTTCGTCCCCAGGGTGCTGTTTATAATACTGCTTCTACGCTATAGACACGCTAAACAGCGCCAACTGAGCTTGAACGAATGTACAGTGGATATAAAAAGTCTACACACCCCTGTTAAAATTCCAGGTTTTTTTGTGATGTAAAAAAAAAATGAAACCAAGATAAATCAAATCCATCTTTAATGTGATATACCAAGCAACAAAAACAAACAGAAATGTTTTAGGAAAAAAAAAAAAAAACAGACCTCTTATACAGACCTCTGTATATGTCTGTTATATAACATACATACATTACCGGTAGTTTTGCTAAAGTGGTTAGCAAAATGTAGCATTATTATTTTCCATAATATTCAACAACAAAAGTTTGAATTCTAATGAAAAAATAAAGCCACATTCAAGATCCTAGACTAAGATCCTAAGCTCTTGAAAGACTAGGACTAGCGACTTAAATAAAAAGCGATAATGTGCAGACAGGCCAGGCACGGAGCCGTTAATTAGGGCCCATGAGCTCCAGGTGCTCCACTGAGCCTTTCTGTAGTCCAGGTGCCAGGTAGTAACCTAACTCACACAGCCTGCTGTACATGCTTTAGGTAACAGTTGACCAATTTATGTCTTTACGTGAGTGTGCATGTTCAATTGTGTTAGGCCACAAGGCATGTGAAGATGACAAGTACACTATATCGCCAAAGGTTTGTGGACATCAGACCTCCGCACCCATATGTGGTTTTTTCCCCCCATAGCGTTGCCACAAAGTTTGAAGCACACGATTGTCTAGAATTTCTATGCTGTAGTGTTACAATTTCCCTTCACTGGAACCAAGAGGCTCAAATGTGTTCCAGCATGACAATGCCCCTGTGCACAAAACGAGCTCCATGAAGACATGGTGTGTCACCCGACATCAGTGCCTGACCTCCCTAATGCTCTTGTGTCTGAAGGAGAACAAATCCCAACAGCCATGCTCCAAAATCTAGTGGGAAGCCTTCCCAGAAGAAGAGTGGAGGCTGTTATAGCAGCAGAGGGGGAAGAAATCTAGAATGGGATGTTCAACAAGTACATATGGGTGTGATTGTTCAGGTATCCACATACTTTTGGCACTAAAATGCAGCCCACGAGCCAGGACTGGCTCAGTAAAGGTTCTAATCAGGCCCAGCAAATGAATTTAGAATAGGATTTCTGAATTAAAATCATCTTATGGACTGGAACTGAATTGAAAGGAATTGAAAAGAGCTGGTGTCTATTATTCCACTAGGGGGCAGAATACTTACTGAAACCATGTAAAGATCGTGAATACTTATGCAATCACGACATACACCCCCCAACACACACCAACAAACTTTAATATTAAGAACTGTTTTGTGTAGATAGTACACATAAAACTGCAAATATCAGAAAATGAAAGCTTAAATTTTGATCTATTGCCTTATACTCACCATTTGATCTTAAACTCAAATGTTTTCAGTGTGTAGCAAACACAAAAATTGGCGTTGTACATGTGTGTGTCTGTGTGTGTGCGCGCACTCACGTTGACTATCTCGAGCTCCCACAGGTTCCTCACCGCCTCGAGTGTGTTGTATCCGCTTTGCAGGAAGTTGTGCAGATATTCACTCAGACCCAACGAGTCCAACCAAGAGGAGAGAGACACACTTCCCTCACAGCCTTTAACCTACACACACACACACACACACACACAGTCTCAGGTCGTAACAAACTCTGTGTCATCTTATAACAAACAACAAGTAGCTTGGTTACCTGAAAACATCGCCCCTGAGTGTGAACGAGGGTGTGTGTGTGTGTGTGTGTGTGTGTGTGTGTGTGTGTGTGTGTGTGTGTGGTGCCCTGGATGGTCTGTCACAGTTTGCCATTGAAAGCATTCAATTCCTGAGATATTCCCGGAGAAGACAAGCCCTGACCGTTGTCTCTCTGTAGCGCCTCCGTCTGTGTGCATGTGTGTGTGTGTGTGTGTGTGTGTGTGTGCGCGCGCGTGAGACCTTGGGCAGTGTGCGAGCAGCGTTCAGCAGTTTCCTCCTGTGAGACGCATCTGTGATCCCAATCTCCTTCAGATCCTGCTCCTCCATCACATTACTCCCCTACAAACACACACACACACACACAATTACAATTCCCTGTTTTGTTTTTCATGAGTCATCAATTTTCAAGTAAATTAATCCAGATTCCCACTGAAATCTTCTTCAACACTAATCAAAACACAAATATACCAGCAAAACGTATCTGACTGAACTGGAAGGCAGCTGCATTAGGAATATAAAGTGCATTTTGAAACAGGTTCTTCACTTATTTAGGCTGTACTCTAGCTACATTAGCCAAGATGCGTTTATACTTTAACAGTGCTCTAATCCACAATGTGTGTGTTTTCAGAGCTTGAATGTGGGTTGAGCAGCGGCAGACAGTTGGACAGTTCTGTGTGTTCCATACTCCCCCTCATTTCATCAAACTACCCATCAGATATTACAGCATCAAACATCATATAAAAGCAACATGGCCGGGGATGTTTCTTGCTATAAGCAGTATAAGAGCTTGCTTGAATGAAGCTTGCATGAAGCTCCGCCCTCAGGATCTTAACTGATCTGTAGAGTGTCTATAAAATGACTGACAGAAGGCGTTATTTTTCCAGACAGGTTTTCTCAGTGACTTTATAAACTTTTACTAAGACCGCGGCTTAATCCATTCTTTTTTTTTTTTTTTTTATTAAACAAGACTTCCAGGTTATTTCCAGGTAAGGAAATAAATTATCTTTATGCACCTTTAATTATCAACTTTCTTGCTTCCAGTTGTAATAAAAGTAGTGACTAACTGGCTAGTCTCTAGAGTGAGAGTGGGCTAGCTATGACACCAGTAGCCTGTTAACTCCTCCAAAATAATTATGCATTAATTCTGTTCATTCTTGTACACTATAAAATATACAGTAATATGAAATATAAAATATAAAATAGTGTGTGTGTGTGTGTTTGTGTGTGTTTGTGTTTCTCTCACCATGAATCTCAGATCGTCGAAGCCGTTTAGCAGCAGTTTACTCTCGTACTGCGGCAGGCCCGCGCGCTCCAGCCAGTCACCCACTGACTGATCCGAAATCATCCCCAATCCTTGTGGAAAAAGCGAGAGGAGGCAAAAAATTAACCCCAGTTGCCCAAAGGATGAGACAAGGCACCGGCTTGGGAGTAAATCCCAATAATTGTGCTGCAACGCTCTAAAGAAAGTGGCCTAAGATCATCTTTTTCCTCAATCTATAAATCTACAATTTGTTTCCATCTTCTCCTTCCATTCTAAATAGCTAGCTGGACAGCTAACTACTAACAAATACGCAGTTATCAGTAAGCCAGCTAGTTTCACTGTCAGTCCCCGACGCGTCGCCCGTGGGACACAGAGTGTCTGATATCGTTTGTACACTTTTCTGGCCACAACCTTCAGAATCCTGCAGGCTGCAATCCGACTGGCTCTCTGCACTTTTTGTGAAAGTAGGCGGATCTTGGTAGTGTTTACTGCTGAAATGTACAAAAATCATTCACGATTTCTAGGGGCCGGTTAGCTAGGAGATGCAGTCCAGGTTCTGTAGCTAAAGGTCCTCTAGGTACTCTATTGTTCTTTAATTTCACAATATGCTCGGTGGCTGTGGAACCATTCTGTGATATTCGTAGCGATAGCCCTAGCGATGTAACCCCGCCCCCAAATCAGTGACTTTTTAGTAACAAATTTGAACTGAAATTTGAACACCCAAAAGAAGCTAGTCATTATAAAAGCACATACACTATATTACCAAAAGTATTCGGTCACCTGCCTTGACTCACATATGAACTTAAGTGCCATCCCATTCCTAACCCATAGGGTTCAATATGATGTCGGTCCACCTTTTGCAGCTATTACAGCTTCAACTCTTCTGGAAAGGCTGTCCACAAGGTTGAGGAGTGTGTTTATAGGAATTTTTGACCATTCTTCCAAA
>CM040990.1:3835904-3853865 GCA_022985145.1 Pangasius djambal | reverse complement strand
TTTGTTGCACAGGTGGCATCCTATGACAGTTCCATGCTGGAATTCACTGAGCTCCTGAGAGCGGCCCATTCTTTCACAAATGTTTGTAAAAACAGTCTGCATGCCTAAGTGCTTGATTTTATACACCTGTGGCCAGGCCAAGTGATTAGGACACCTGATTCTGATCATTTGGATGGGTGACCGAATACTTTTGGTAATAGAGTGTATTTGAGGAAGAAGGATTTCAGATATCTATCTGGAAATAGAGAAATAAACAAATCAGTTTCAAGTAGCTGTGCTACAAAGTGCTTTGGCAAAATGACACCTCTTTGTTAGTTAGCATTTGCAAGAACATCATTTGATATTCATAACAATTTAATAAAAAATAAATAAAAAATCCCAGTCCTCGTGGCTAAAAAATTAAATACTGCACAAAGAGCAGAACCCACCCACAAAAATGTTCCAGTTTTTCCATGTGTGTATACCACCATGTTTACACGGTGCGAGATCACATGTATGCTTTAGGCCACGCCCTTTTGGGCATTAATGATCTTGTTTACGTTGGATCTCACATGCATAGAAACAAAGTCATCATTCTCACACTCACACTAGCAGCGAAATGATGGACTGCCACAGATGACTGGGAGCCACAGATGTTCAGTGAAAGTGAAGCGGGCGAGGCTGGAGGATGTGAGAAAGTCCAGCAAAAACATAGCTGCCCTTTGAGTGCAGGGTTAAAATAAGACTCAATAAAAGCTAAAGTTAGCAGGCTGTACCTGTTAAGCTGCTCTCCTGCTCTTTAGAGAAGTCGATCCCCGCTCCGATTAGCGTCATGATCTTCTCGATCTGAAATGGAGAGAAGCAGACGACCGAAATAACAGCAAATCTGAGGCTTATTTAATAACGTGAGACTTAGCGCTGAGCAGACAAGACACGAGAGCGAGGACGTGAGCTGACTGGCAAATCAACACACTCATCATTAATGAGTACAGAATACATCTTTCAGCCACTGAAATCCAGGAAATAAAAGCTGCCTGAGGAAAAAGCTGCTTGTATAATGAAATATTTCTCATAATCATTAACCTTTTCAACGGTATTAGCCACATGCTAAACCCCACATGCTAAAGCAACACAGCCAAAACATGAGCAGCTACCCACATTCAGAGAAAAGTCATTTCAGCTTTAGAGACAGAAACAGATAAGACAACAGATGCTCCCCCTAATGATCAGGAATGGTTTATTCCAGCTTTGGAGAGATAAAGAGACAGACTGACTGAAGGAGAGATAGTTAGGACAGCCATCCAGACAAAGTATAAGAGATAATTAGTAACATTCTCCCCTCTTTATAAATTCCAGCTAAAGGACAGACAGACAGACAGATAGATAGATAGATAGATAAAAGGACAGAGACAGACAGAAGTATAGTTAGATTGCTGATGGACCGATGGATAGATAGATAGATAGATAGATAGATAGACAGACAGACAAAGGGACAAACAGACAGAGGTATAGTTAAATTGCTGGTGGACTGATAGATAGATAGATAGATAGATAGATAGATAGATAGATAGATAGAAGGACAGAGACAGAGAGGTATATTTAAATTGTTGGTGGATAGATAGATAGATAGATAGATAAGATAGATAGATAGATAGATAGATAAAACGACAGACAGACAGGTATATTTAAATTGATGGTGGACTGATGGATAGGTAGATAGATAGATAGATAGATAAATAAAAGGACAGAGACAGACAGAAGTATAGTTAGATTGTTGATGAACAGATAGATAGACAGACAGACAGACAAAGGGACAGAGACAGACAGAGGTATATTTAAATTGATGGATAGATAGATAGATAGATAGATAGATAGATAGATAGATAGATAGATAGATAGATTGATAGATAGATAAAAGGACAGAGACAGACAGAAGTATAGTTAGATTGTTGATGGATAGATAGATAGACAGACAGACAAAGGGACAGAGACAGACAGAGGTATATTTAAATTGATGGTGGACTGATAGTTGGATGGATGGATGGATAGATAGATGGATGGATAGATAGCCAAGCATCGACATTTTATTATACTTTTCGGTAGAATAATAAAATCTATTTCTTTACAGTCCACTTGGTGGTGTTGAGTTTTTTCTGGTGAGGTCAGCTGGGTCAGCTTCAGCATGCAGTAAGTTCAGTTCAATTCAATTCACTTTTATTTGTGTAGCGCTTTTAACAATGGACACTGTCACAAAGCAGCTTTACAGAAATAAAAATTAGTAAAATAAAGATGGCGGCATCGCATATAGTTATCAGGAAACCCCCTTCTGCGTTTAAATCGGATTCAACGTTTTTTAATGAAAGACTACATGTTTTATTTAATTTGATTTAAATGCAACAGTAAGTTGCTTCCAAATGCCCCAACTGCTGAAGGGTCTGCACAACTTTTCTGTACAAGTTCAAGTTGCACTGTTCCAAATGCCTGTAGAGGCACAACAGTGCGTACCTGTGTACACGGAATTAAAGCGGACTAGACGAGACTGTAATACAAATAGCTGAGTTTGCCAGGTGCATACGACATTTATGACAGGTTTTCATGAAAGTGTTGGTCAGATAAATAAAACTGAAGTGAGATAGACACTCTGAGAAATGTTTCTTTTTAGTTAAAACAGATGTTGCCAAAGTTTTCCTTTGGGGATATAATTTGAAGTTGGAAAAAGGTAATAAATTGCAATATATCGCAGACTATCACAATATATTTAATACTGCAATAAAATTGTATCGTGACACAAGTATCATGATAATATCGTATCGTGGGGCCTCTGGTGATTCCCACCCCTGATAGATAGATAGATAGATAGATAGATAGATAGATAGATAGATGTGTAGTTAGTAGATTGATAGACAGACAGAAAGATAGAGGTGTAGATAGATATATAGATAGACAGACAGATAGAGAGGTAGACAGATAAATGGACAGACAGACAGATGTATGTTATCACATCCCCTTCACTCCTCTTTCCAGACGATGAAAGATTTATTAGGGCTCATTCGTGGCGCTCTGAGCTCCCAGCTCTCTGATGAAGGTCACCATGATGATAAATGTGTTTCACACTGAAGCTCACAGCTGAATCAGAAGAGATCTGAATCAATGTCCCTAACATCTGCATATCATCAGCACACATCATGATTATTTATAAGCAGCTTAGCCAACTGAAGGAAACGAGCTGGCTTTTAGAATCCACACAGGAAGTGATGAAACCAGGAAGTGATGTTCATGTTTGATAATATTCAGAGCCAGGCCTGAATATTCACACCTACTGAGAACCATCTGCCCTTCACCCGTCCATGCTTCAAGCGACACGATCTGAATACAGAGGCTGGTAGAGAGAGGCGGCAGTGCAGTGAGACAGGAGGGCAGTGAGACAGGAGGGCAGTGGAGGAGACAATAATCTTACGTTGTGTGAGGACGAGAGTCTCTGCCAATCGGACGAGTACCACCTCTGTCTCTGCTGGGACAAAATCAACTTTCACATAAACATAAAGGAAGGAAGGAAGGAAGGGAGAAAGCTAAAAGGTTATATTTAAAAAAAAAAAAAAAAAAAAAAAAAAAAAAAAAAAAAAAAAAAAAAAAAAAAAAAAAAAAAAAAAAAAAAAAAAAAAAAAAAAAAAAAAAAAAAAAAAAAAAAAAAAAAAAAAAGGAAGGAAGGTAAAACGTAGCAAAAGGGAATTATATGGAAGGAAGGAGGGAGGGAGGGAAAGAAGGAAGGAATCCAAAAAGTTTAAAAAATGAAGGAAGGAAGGAAGGAAGGAAGCCAAAAACTAAAAAAGTGAAAGGAAGGAATGAAGGAAGGAGAACAAAAAGGAAAACAAATGTAAAAAAAGGGATTGTAGAAAGACAGAAGACAAACAAAGATTTAAAAGGGAAGGGAGAAAAATTACAAAAAAAAGAAGACAAAGAGAGGACGAAACAAAGGAAAGACAGATGGAGGAAAGAAGAAGAAGGGAAAAGAAGGAAGGTAGGATGGGCACAGAATAAAGACTGAAAGAGATCAGGAAAGCAAAATTGAGAAAATGTTGAGTTATTAAAAATTAGAGAGGAAAGAGGAAGGAAGGGAAAGAGGGAAGCAATAAAGGAATGAAAGAGGTCAAAGATGGAAGACATGCTTTTCAGAGAGACAGAGAGAGGAGGAACTCTCTCCCACTGTGACTGCTGAGGCCTCGCCAGGGTAATCACGCTCAAACAATCAGTAGGTCAAAGGTCAACAAAGAGTCACAGGTCAACAGCTGAAGAGTAGCCATGGTGTGTGTGTGTGTGTGTGTGTGTGTGTGTGTGTGTGTGTGTGTGTGTATAAAAGAGAAAGACACTCCAGCAGACGTGGGCAGAAAATGAGTGTGTGTGCCAGGTTCTGGAAACAAAAGAGACAGTGAGAGGCACTTTCTCCCCCTCTCTCGCTCTCTTTCTCACTTACACACACACACACACACACACACACACACACACACACACACAGGAATACAAAACAATGTCTACAAATGAAGTCAAACTATAGCATCTGTCTTTATCCAAACCACCATCATGGGCTGTGTCCCAAACCACATACAACTTTACTACAGAGTGTACCACCTGTAGTGCACACTATTTAGAAAGTCATGCTAGCTTGCTAAGTCTGTAGCATCCAAAGTAACCTTTCCCCTTTACCATGACAAATAGCCAATGTGTTTGATTGTGTCCCAAATCACACATTACCCTACTAAACAGTACACCACTGTAGAATACTGCACTATTTGGTGTTGGTAGTATGTTGTTTGAGAAACAGCCTGGATTAAAACCCCACTTGTTATGCCCTAAACCATATGCTGTCTTACTAAATAATATATCCACTGCAGTGCACACTACAGGTACTAAACAGTGCACACTACAGGTACTAAACAGTACACCATCTGACATGACAACTGACGTGTGTGGCTCCATCCCAAACCAAATACCACCTTCTAAACAGCCTCAGTCCTGAAAGACTGGAATACACACTCCCTATATTGCAGACTCATGGGCTGTATCCCAAAGTGCATATTATTTTGCTAAATAATGTGTCAAAATACTAACCTGCCTAAGTGCACACTATATAAGTAAACAGTGCTAGTGAACTAAATAATCCTTTGGCATCCATCAACACGTTCCCAACCGGTCAGTGTGTGTGGCTCCGTCCCAAACTGCACACTACAGCACTAGATAGCATTTCGTCTCAGTGAAAGAGATACTCACAAATGCAGATCTGACTGCAGCCATTAGAAAGGTGTAGGGTGAGAGGGAATAGGAGAGTGGATGAGGGAACACACTCTTTCACCTCGAGCTCTTACACTCCGCCTCCGCACGTCCATGTGAGAGTGAGTGTGTGTGTGTGTGTGTCCTCCCTTTTTTCCTTAAACAAAAGTGCCGGATTAGCATAAGCAGGCTTTGTCTTTGTCTCTCTCTCTCTCTCTCTCACACACACACACACACACACAGTGTATTGGCACACTGTCACTCAAAGCAAACCAGCCAGTCGTGACCAGGGAGAGAGACACACTGATAATGAGACACACTGACACAGAGCAAGAGACCGAAAAAAATGCCACACCTCTGAGACTGACACAGAGACACACCTTCACTGAGACCGAGGCCGAGGCCACACCTCCTTCACTGAGACCGAGGCCGAGGCCACACCTCCTTCACTGAGACCGAGGCCGAGGCCACACCTCCTTCACTGAGACCGAGGCCGAGGCCACACCTCCTTCACTGAGACTGAAGCCGAGGCCACACCTCCTCCACTGAGACTGAAGCCAAGGCCACACCTCCTCCACTGAGACTAACAGGCACAGAGGCCACGCCTACACTGAGACTAATGGCACAGTGACCACACCTCCTTCATTAAGATTGATGGCATAGAGTCCATGCCTTCTTCACACACATAGGCCACATCTTCAACGACACTGATGACACAGAGGCCACACCTCCTTCCCAAAGACTGACAGCACAGAGGCAACATCTTTACTTGGACTCATAAGCACAGAGGCCACGCCTCCTTCACTGAGACTGACAGGCACGGAGGCCACTGAGACTGGCTCGAGGTTACAACCGTGCTGTGACAAACACTTCTATAAAGAGAATATCAGGGAAAGTGCTACACACCACCGCAGCAGAGCTTGTGTTTATAAGGGCGGGGACTAATTATTCTTGAGACGCTGATTTAGTACCTGGAGTCATCAACCATTTTATTTTCCATAAAATGACAAACTGTAAAATTAAATTAATAATGTACTTGTGACAAAAAGTTTATTTTTTCATGATATCCATAAGACACTGTCCACAATCACACCCTCTCCACTCCCTGAACGGTTCTTCTTACCTCGTCCCACTCTGACGTGAACGACGGCGATTTCTCCATCCTCCTCTTCGCTGCACTGCAGTTGGACACGGATTCGCTGCGGCCACTCAGCCCCGCCTCCTCTTCAGTGGGCGGAGTCGATAGTAGGTCCGAGTCAGATTTGGACAGGCTGCGGGAGAGCTTCAGGTCTCCGGGACGGTTCCGGCTCGGCGAGTCGCGTGGCTCTTTGTTCACAGTAGCGTAGATAGCCTTGGGGTCTGGGTCTGTCCGGACGGTTGCCATGGAAACCGAGGGTGGGCACTTAGGGGCCGCGGGATCAGAGGGCAACCGCGAAGGCTCCACTCCTTCCCGTGTGTCGACGACAGGCGAAGATCCGTGAAGAAGACCGGTGAACTGCTCGGGCACGGCTGAGCTCTCTGTTAGAGAGACAAGGAGGACAGACAGGTAGAGAGAGAGAGAGACAGAAAGAGGGACAGAGGGACAGACAGACAGACAGACAGAGAGAAAGAGACAGGAAGAGAGAGAAAGAAAGTTACAGAGTGTGATATCTACTCCAGCTAACAGGAATCCACCCACGTCCCTGTGGAACAGATCTGCTATTGTCTGCAGTTGAGAACATTTGAGAGTGAGACAGAGAGAGAGAGAGAGAGGGAAAGAGAGAGAGAGAGAGAGAGAGAGACAGACAGACAGCTGGACACAGCTGACATTCTTCTAGTGTGAGACTTGTTCTTATGGAACCAACTCCTCTGTTTCTCTCAGAACCAACATCTGTCTATCTCACTTGCTATTCATCTGTCTCTCTGTGTCTCTCTTTATATTAATCTGTCCATCTCTCTGTGTCGTTTTTTTCCCTAGTCAACTGTCTGTCTCTCTTTATTCAACTGTGTTGCTATTAATCTGTCTATCTCTCTTTCTATTTATCTGTCTGTCTCTCTATTCAACTCTGTCTCTCTTTCTATTAATTTGTCTCTCGTTTTCTATTAATCTGTCTATTCATGTCTGTCTCTCTTTCCATTAATCTGTTTGTTTCTCTTGCCATTCATTTGTCTGTCTCACTTTCCATTAATGTCTGTCTCTCTACTAATCTGTCTCTTTCTGTTATTTGTCTGTATCTCTATCTATTAATCTGTTTCTCTTTTTATTAACCTGTGTCTCTCTTTCTATTCATCTGTCTGTATCTGTCTACTAATCTGTCTCTCTGTCTACGAATCTCTGTCCCTCTTTATATTAGGCTGCCTGCCTCTCTCTTTTAATCTTATATTTATTGTCTCTTTCTCTCTTCAAGACTTTCTCTCCCTCTCTCTCTCTCTGTGTGTCACAGTTGTTCTCATCCTCTTTCTGTCCTCCTTTCTTATTCTAGTTCTTATTCTTTCCCTTCTAACAAGCTCGACAACTTTAAAATGCTAAAGATCACAGTCGACATGGCTCGCCACACACAAACAAATGCGCGCACACACACACACACACACACACACACACACACACACACACACACACACACACACACACACACACACACACACCTCTCATTAGAAATAACCCCATACAGCTAACCCCTCTCCATTTTCTCTTTCCTTCTCTCACCTTAAGCGGAGCACCGTCCTCGAGGAGCCATTCTCCACGTTTAACACTCCACACACACACACACACACACACACACACACACACACACACACACACACGCACACGCGCACACACGTAACTCTAACTCAGCTCTGCACCTCAGACACACACCAGGCAGCCGGGCAGAGAGCCATAACACATGCTGAAGTGGCTGGAAGAGAGCTGTGTGTGTGTGTGTGTGTGTGTGTGTGTGTGTGTGTGTGTGTGTGTGTGTGTGAGAGAGTGTGCACGGGTGTGTGAGAAGGTCATGGTGTTTGGTAACAGGCAGTGATGTCACAGTCGACCTCTAACCTCTGTCCTTAAGGACCAGACCCGAGTTTCCAATGTAAGAATACGACATTACAGCGCACACCGACTGTCTACCGTGTCTCCGTCAACTGCTGTTCTGTTTAACGTTCTAAAGAGGAGGAGCTAGATGACATCATCAAGAATGCACCAACCATTCGCAACGAAGCCATGGAAGGACTGGAAGACTCTCATTTATTCCCCACACTCATTTTTTTCCCCCCTTGCACCATATCTCGAGCCATGGCATTGCTCGAACACCTCGCAGTTGTGGGCTGCATCCCAAATTGCACTGCACACTAATATGTACAGTGCATACTGTTTAACATGTGAGGGCTAAACCTTTAGCATTCACAACTACACTACTTTCCTCATTACCATAGCAACAAGCTAAACTATGGAGGACATAACCTCTTCTCAAACTAACTAGTTCGGAAGTATGTGATTTGGGCAACAACCTCAATCATGGATGGACTAAAATACACACTTGTTACGTCACAGAGTTACTGGCTGTGTCCCAAATCACAAACTTCTTTATTAACCGTACGCCACGACAGTTTAGGTTACCGCAGATATGTAGGAGAACCATTGAGTCGCATTTCAAATGCTCGTGTGTGATTTGGGACGCAGCCACAGAGAGTCTGAGTGTGGGTAAGGAAAAAGTGTGTGGGTGTGTTTACAGTTTTATGAAGTCATGCAGTCAGCGGTCCACCCAAACCCTTGTGAAGAATGAAAACACACACACACACACACACACACACACACACACACACACACACACACACACACACACACACACACACACAATGCTTACGTCATTATTTAGGGTTTTATTTGGTGTTCAGCTGCTCAGTAAACTCTGCACGCCCGTCTGATGTAATAATAATAAACAACATGCGACTAGTACGCTCTTCCACTTCTGATTGGCTGGCTTGTGTAATGCCATTATGATGTCATTAGCTGGCAGCTGATATTTATCATATAAAATGCTCAACTCACCCCTGAACATGTAATTTTAACCAATTGAAATAATCGATGTCAAATAATAATCAATTTAATGTCTTTTTCAATCCCAAAGTCTACTGAACATCTGTACACATCTGCCAGGATCTATGAATATACATGAATATGCAAATTAGAAATACCTCCATGTGCTTCTTCTATCACCAACAGCCTAGTATCACTAACTTTCACTAATTTAATACATCAGCTAGCCAACTGATAGTAAACTATCGCAGCTTGTGTGTCTTGATTTGCGTCATCATGTTCTGACTGATTTGTTCAATCTTTGTTCAGCACTAACATCAGCTAGTTAGCTAGCTACCTATCTAGTTTAACACGCAGATTCCATGGCTGAAAGTTGCAGGGTTGTCATCTAATCTTGAACATAACCGGTCCAAAGCCATTGGAGCTTATTTAGTGATATCACTAACTGAGCTCAAGTGTAACTCCGCCCCAAAAAAGAAATGGAAATATGTCTAAACGTCTCTTTGTTGTCTCCATGTGGCGAGTGAGCATGCACAAAAGGAAACATTCCTCATCAGGAGCCATTTTAAACCTCTGTCCCGCTGCCCTTTTTGCCGATTGGCCGTTTACGACTCTGGCAGGGCTCCAGAACATGCGTACGCAAAAGACTCGGGTCAACTCGCACTCTTGCGGTCGTGTCTGCATACTCACGCAGTGTATGTAGCAGGTCCTGCATATCTCCAGCTATGCAAGGTAGATTTCACACGGTGTTGCTTTCAGAAATGTGTCATGGCAAAATTTATAACACGACGCAAGCGCACGCTGCCTTCTGAGCGCTGCAGTAAAGGGCGCTTTAGTCAACTCAGGGCAGAGGATCGTTTCTCCTCCTGTCATACCATCCCACCAGTTTAACGAATCTATAGCAGAGCTGTTTCCTGCATACAAACATACAGTATATTTAATTCAATTGATTTATTTATTTGTATAGCGCTTTAACAACGGCCATTGTGATATGTCATCGGCTCTGCGCTCCAATCCAACAGCAGCTGAAAATGCCTGGTGAGAAACTGCGTGTTTTGTTAGTTCTGACCAAAGGGAGAAAAAAAAAAAAAGAGACAACGGAAAAACGGGTTCGTTACAGACTTGTCCGAGCCAAGAAAAGGTGGACCGATGTCTGTAGCGATGCTGTCAGCGACTATCCTGCTATTCTAGAAATACCTGGATGGGCCTTTGATTTTATAAAGCACTGTACTGCTGAGTTCAATATTCATGACTCGGTAATGTTACTGGAAACGTTTCAAAGCGTTTTAAAGACTCTCTGCCGCCCTCTTGAGTACCAAGTGCTGTTATCCCCACAGTAACGCAAGAACATTTGGACATGTTGTCACTTGCGTTGGCATAGATAGGGTATGTATACGCTTCATCTGATTAATTCGGCGGATTAATTAGCAAGCATGGATGACGTGCTACATTAGCATATTAATGTATTATAATGCATTAATGCACTGTAACTAGCCAACTTTAGAATGCATACATTATTACATTATGTTAGCTACCACTTTTTAGCCTACACAAATAGATTTCTGGGAAACCAACATACACACGCAACTTAAATAATTTACATGAAGCATGAGACCGGTCTTAGGAACCTAAATAAGCACACAGTTTATAGTTAAGTTCACTAAGTAGTCAACAGCGTGCAGTTTTGGAAAAATAGTGCACATGTGACAACAAGCTATAAACACACACATTTCCAGGTGTAATTACAAACCAAGTATATGAAGCACAGAAAGAAAGCTTTGGAAAGCATATAATCACAGGATGTGTCCCAAACCACATATTAGATAGTAGCCTTAAAAAAGTAGTGCAGGTGGTGTAAGCTAGCAAATCTACTGCAAAGTTTATTTGCTAACATAAGGCTGGGTCTCCAACCACATACTACATAGTGCACCCACCACCGGAGCCTCCCGTAGTTACAAAAGGCAGCCTACCATTGAAGTAGTGCAGTATGCAGTTAAGGACACAGCCAAAGACATGGAGAAATAACTTTATTTATAATTAAATAAAAAAAAGATAAATGCAGGAATATAACTATATACGTATGTATATAATACACACCTGTAAACACACACTCCTGTTTCCTTTAGTCTCAGTCTGGAAAATGGCGAGGTCGCACTCTAACACACTGCTCAGACATTTGCATTTGGTTTACACCCTGCTGTGTGTGTGTGTGTGTGTGTGGCAGCTGCAGAGTGCTATTACAGCTGATACGGCATGTGCAGCCTGCCAGGCATTTGGGTTAGAGGGATCATGAAATGTGTGTGTATGTATGTGTGTGAGCGCGCGTGCGTGTGTGTGTGTGAGTGAGTGAATACAGTTGTCAGTTTTGTGACAGGAGGAGGTGGAACGGTGTACTAATGTGTCCTGTGAGATTGAACCATTCAGATAAAGAGGACACACCTACCTCCCACTCTCACACACACACACACACACACACACACACACACTGTTATTGCTGTAAAGAGTATGTAAAAGGCTCTGATTATTGTGATTATTGTTCACTGTCACTGGTTGGTGTGTGTGCGTTTAAAAGTGTATGGTTGTGTTTATAGTCATATGAAGTTGTGCAGTCAGTGGTCAGCCACTCAGCCGACACACACGCACACACGTGCACAATCACATGCACAGATGCACGCACGCAGGCACACACGACATGCACGGACGCACACACACAACACACACGCTTACCTCCAGATGGAAGTGCACTGCCAGGAGGCTTCAGCGTGTGTGTGTTTGAGCCTGAAGGTCGGACGTCACCAGGTGTGGTGGTCTTCCGCTGCTTTAACATAAAGACAAGGAGTGATTATACACACACACACACAGAAATTATATAATTGTAGCACATTTCCATTCCATTAAAAGAGCTAGATAACGCTGCCTGCAGCTACCACTAACCTTAACCCCTAAACTCTACCCCTAAACCCATACACCCTAGCCCTAACCCCTACCACAACCCCTAAACACCTACCTCTAACCCCTAAACCCTAGCCCATCCTTAATGCCTTAACTCTACACCCTTACCCCTAACCCCGACCCCCACCCCTACCCCCAACCTTAACCCCTATACACTACTCCCAAACCCTACACCTACCTGCTAACCCCCAATCCTTACTTTAACCCCTGAACTCCAAACTTAACCTCACTGACCAGAAGAAAATCTTTTGGCTCTGTATGTTTTTTCTGTTATTAATGAAAATCTACAATTCAGTGAAAGTCGTTTTTTCCGAATGCCAGTTGATCCCGCAAGGTCAGATTTGGCACACATACCCATCGCCCCCCACCACACACGCGCACACACACATACACATACACAGGTGTTACCTGAGGTAAGAAGTTGTTGGAAGACTTGGCAGAAGAATCGTTATCTAGAGAGAAAAAATAACAACATGTACAAACATCAAAATCTAGGAGTAAAAAACAAACACAGTACAAAGTATCTCACAGAATGAAACTCTCTGACTGGAAGAAAGAAATAAACAAAGGAAGAAAAAAGGAAGAAGTAAGAAAGAAAGGAGGGATGGATTGAACATAAAGAGAGTGTGGAGTAGATCAGTGAAGCCAAAGCACAGAGAGAGTCACAGTTCAGGCAGGGTGTGTGTGTGTGTGTGTGTGTGTGTATGTGCACGTTTTACCCGTGTGTGTGTCAGAGGGGTGTTTGGTCCGTGCTGTGTGCAGGGTTTCATACGTATGATCGTCATCTTCTTCCACTCTCTCATCCAAACTACTGCTGGTGTAGACCGCCTACGAAGGGAAGGGGTGGGGGACGTACATACACACACACACACACACACACACACACACACACACACAGTGAGAGTGAGTGAGAGTGTGTGTGTGAGAGAGAGAGAGAGAGAGAGTGTGAGAGTGAGAGACCCACACAGAGACACCCACACAAAGAAAGAGAGTGAGAGTGAGAGAGAGAGAGAGAGAGAGAGAGAGAGAGAGAGAGAGAGAGAGAGACACACACACACACAAAGAGAGCGAGAGATAGAGGAAGCGAGAGAGAGACACGCATACATACAAAGAGAGAGAGGGATATACACACACAGAGAGAGAGAGAGAGAGAGACACAAACAAAGACACAGAGAGACACACTGTACCTCCAACAAGCAGATTAACAAACTAAACCACCATTTCCATCTGCAAGTGGGCGTGTTTGACATGTCGATGGGTGTGGCTATCAACTAAACAATATAGACCTCTACTGATCATGCTTTTAGGGAAGTAAACAATCTGACACGGTGTTTATATTAACACATAAACGCTGTCGAGTCTGCTTGACTTCAACACACATCGATACCTCGAGCAGCTCAACTCACTAAACCTCACAAAAGCTCACCACCGAGCGCTAGCTAGCGTGACCAAGAACGAGCTCCACGTGATGTACGTTTTGTAATAACGTCTGGTTATTAATAACACAACAGAAAAATCAAACATATAATATTTACAAGTGAATGAAAAGTCTTCCTGCTCGTATGATATCCACGGTCACGCAGTATAGCAGACAAACTCATCTGCATAAAGCTGAGATCTGAAGAGAAGTCTTAATAAGTGAAAGTAAGATGAATCTTCAAACTTCCGTCAATCAGCTCTGTTAAATCGGTGATGTTTCTAGTTGATATTAAAATAAAACTATCCTCATATTTCAGTTAAAGGATTCATCAAATATAAAAATAAAAATAACGGTTGACGGTCACAGTTTGGTCCATTTACATATAAACGCATTCCTTCAGTCTGTCTATCTGTCTACCTGCTTCTTCTTATATCTCTTCATCCCACATCATTCTATCCATTCTTCGAGCTGAAAGTCTGTCCGTGACTGCGTGGGATTGGCTGGCACGTTTTAATGAGGACGTTAAGAAGCCTGTTATTGTTTACCTCGGAACTGAGCTCTTCCTCGTGCGCTGCTCCTCCAGAGTGGCACGGAGGTGGAGGACGGTCTTTCACAAACGACTGTAACACACACACACACACACACACACACACAATTAATTGTATATCAAGAATAGCATTCCCTACATGTGTAGTACATTAAACCCATGAGTGGCTTCTGCTCTAATTTACTGTAGGTTTACTGTAGTGGTTCATAAGGCCACTTCTATTTCCTCAAAAACACATCAAGATGAGAGAGAGAAAAAAAAAAAATACACCAACACAACAACATTACACACCATCGTCTGTTTAACGTTCACTGGAGATTTCACAGTACGTACTGTGTCATAACCATGCATTAACCAACGGGAGCCAGAGGCAGAACTTCCATATTTCAATGAGTTTCCCAACACGCAAAGGTTTTTATTTTTTTATTTTTTATGATGACTAATGTCCTTGTTGAAATAAATGGCATAATAGCAACGCGACATTTAGCACCCATCTGACCTCCTGACTCAGCATAATCACAGCGTCCCTCGGTGTGTGTGTATTTACACGGCTGTGTTTATACAGTCTATCTACCTGTCTGCTTCTCTATCTATAGCTCCAACTGGATTGGATCAGCTTATCAGGGGAACATCTGTAATAAATTTTGTTACATGTCTCCTTAGTGATAAAACTCTCGCATCCAGACAGCAATAAAATGACCGCAAGAGGAGTGAGTTTGTAGCGGGTTGTGCTTTCACCAAACCCAGATGTTTGCGAGATGTGGTCATTTGATCCCGGTCCATTCACAGCATCACAGAGGAGTACCTGTAATACAGGAAATTACCCCAGGACCCCGTGTAAATTTATCCCTGTCTGAAAAGGAATATGCATCCATCTGTCGGACAGTCTATATATTTATTAATCTATTAATCCACTTTGCTATCTGTGTTTGTCTATCTGTGTGTTCATGTACCTGTCTGTCTGAATGTGAAATGTTCTTTAGAGCTGTGTGATTGTGTGTGTGATTACTCCATCTAGTGGATGAGCCTGGAACTGCACAAACTGCTCACATTGAACCAAATATTACATTTGTTCTTTAATAAACATATTCATCTTAACATGCGGGTCAAAATCAACCCAATGCCTAAATTCATCTGTGCAAACTTACAAAAAAATATGAATGAAAAGGCATGGGGTACCATAATACTGTTAACAAGACATGTCTCAGTGGCCTTATGGTTGTGTGTGTGTGTGTGTGTGTGTGTGTGTGTCTTACCCTGCCCGCTTCACTCTCTGGTCTTCCTGAGTCTCGGTCTGACGATTTCCCGCTGGCCAAACTGTCCAACGAGTGACATGATGAGGCTTCATACAGCGCTTCATACGGGCTCTCCTCACAAAGATCTACACACACATCTACAGACACACACACAATTCTACTCAGCATACATCAGTAACGGTGCTCTTTTTAGTGTAAAAAAAACACTAGTATAGGTATAAGATGCCTATTTTGACCCCTGACCTTGAACCCTTTTTAGGTTCTCCTGGGGAGGTGGCACTGGAGGAGGTGGGAGATCAGGAGGCTGGCCACTCATATGAGCTACACACACACACACACACACACACACACACACACACACACACAAAAATATAATAATAAAATTAAGAAAAAGGAGGAGAACAACAAAATATCTAATAATTTAAGGAAACACTTGGTGCTGACGTTTGGAACACAGCCGGTTAGATATTCAGACCTGGATTAAGCTGCTAAAGCCATTAAAATATTCAGCAAATTTAAATGGAACCAATTATTACAGTCGTATACACACACACACACACACACACACACACACACACACACACACACACACACACACACACACACACACACACTCACCCTGGATGAGAGCAGCAATCTGACGGCTTTTCTGGGATGGCATTTCCTTCACAATATCCAGAGCTGTGCGGTTCTTATTGTCCACAATGTTCACGTCAATACCTGAGACAGGTGAGAGTCGCATCAGGACCAGACGTCCATCCATCAGCTTAAAGGTTCGAAAATTCTCAATGCAAAGGTTCGAATTTCTACAAAGCTTAACCAGAATCACCAGTAAGTAGGTTCTATGTTCTAGAAGATCGGCATAAATAAGTAACTAAAATAAATAACTACAAGCAAATGTGAAGGTCCTGTGCACGAGAGTTGTGGATTCCTAAGTGAGAAGGTTCCGGAAACCTCAACGCATGCACAACCCAAAAAACATCATGCTGTGTGTAGTGGCGGAGGCATGAAAACAAAAACATTTAAATGACTGTATCAGACCTGCGAACCTTTATGTATTTTGCGTAGCAGCTCCACGTTTTACCATCGGAGTACGCTGAACCGTAATCCAAAACACGATAAAAGTGCTGTCTTTTTTTCAGAATAAAAATCGTACATTCGATGGTGAAAAAGGCAGGAAATTTTGACAGAAAAACATAAAGTGTTAGATTTAACACTTTACCAATAATGTTATTACAATCATAATTGGACAGAGATTAAAAATGTTGTTTGAGCAGCAGATCAATAATCCTGGACTTCGCATTATTCTTCTTCGGGGCTGTCAAGTCTGCTGTACTCTTTTTTTTTTGTTGTTGTTGTTCTATTTGTAGTTTATTTTATTTTAATCTGCACTGTGAAAGCTTTAAAACCTTCTGAATCTGGAATCTAAATGTTGTCTATTATTAGAGAAAATATGTAAGCCACTTGGCACTCTCTCACCAGCTACAGCACCCTAAAGTGTTGTTATTCAGGGCAATAGGGTGCTGTTTGAGGGCGGAGCCACACAATGATTGGTTGCCAAGGTAACAGGGACAAAAGTGCACCTGTTAAGCGTTTGGCTAAAACAGCGGTACAGGAGTAGCGAAGACTGTGGTGTGATGAAGAGATGATGCGATGTGTCTGGAATAACTAATGATGTGTTCACATCTCTCTATAACTGCGTGTGATTGGCTGTCACTTTTTGATAATGTCTTCATTTTTCCTCTAAGAATGAAGATGGTAAAGTTTTTTTTTTGTTTTTTTTACCTGCGCTGAGCAGCTTCTGTACCACCTCTGTCTTCCCAAAAAGAGCAGCTTCATGAAGGGCACTGCCTTTCTCCGTCTTTACACAAACACACACACACACAAATGAGTTGAGTGTAACCAGGACAGAAACACAGCAGCAGCCTGAGTATGTGGAGCATAAAGACATGTTAATGAGACACCACAGGGGGTGCAGAGAGACAACGAGAACATTCCAGACTCGCCAGGGAGGTGCTTGACATCCTTCTTTCAGCATTTCATTTCATATCAGTTAGCATAGCTTACAAAAATAACTCTTATTAGGCCTGAAAATCTGCCATTTGGAGCTGTAAATATTGTTAAACGATACTGCTGGAAACCAGTTGACTCTGAAGTAAGATGTAGTTCGATAGTAGTTTGTAGTTACAGAGGTATTGTGGGTGGGAACAGTGTTGTGACTGGTTATAGCTGTATTGAGGTTGAGGACTGCAGTCTGATTGGTTACAGTGGCACTGGGGGTGGGAGCAGCAGTCTGATTGGTTTCAGTGGTATTGGGGGTGGGAGCTGCGCTCTGACTGGTTACAACAGCACTGGAAGTAGGAACTGCTTTCCGATTGGTTAAAGTGGTATTGGTGGTGGGAACTGCAGTCTGATTGGTTACAGTGGTACTGGGGGTGGGAACTGCGGTCCAATTAGTTACAGTGGTATTGGTGTGGGAACTGCGGTCCAATTAGTTACAGTGGTATTGGGGTGGGAACTATGGTCCGACTGGTTACAGTGCTAC
>CM040990.1:3814861-3835804 GCA_022985145.1 Pangasius djambal | reverse complement strand
TGGTTACAGTGGTATTGGGGGTGGGAACTGCAGTCTGACTGGTTACAGTGGTATTGGGGGTGGGAACTGCAGTCTGACTGGTTACAGTGGTATTGGGGGTGGGAACTGCAGTCTGACTGGTTACAGTGGTATTGGGGGTGGGAACTGTGGTCTGATTGGTTACAGTAGTACTAGGGGAGAAAACTGCAGTCTGACTGGTTACAGTGGTATTGGGGGTGGGAACTGCGGTCTGATTGGTTACAGTAGTACTAGGGGAGGGAACTGCAGTCTGATTGGTTACAGTGGTATTGGAGGTGGGAACTGCAGTCTGTTTAAACATGTTGCGTGAAAAAGACACTAAGCAGACTCCAATCATGTCTTTTGAATAATTTGTGCCCATACGAATCCACCTTAACTCAAATTCACCTGGTAGTTGATGTCCATTCCAGCGCTGAGAAGCACCTCTACAACAGGCAGGTGCCCGTTGCGTGCGGCGAGGTGGAGCGGTGTATGTGTATAAACATGCGAGTGTGTGGGTGTGTTGAGCAGGTTGGGGTGAGCACACAGCAGCAGCTTGACGACCTCAAGGCGACCGTAGAGTGCAGCGAGGTCCAGTGGAGTCTCAAAGCGGTTGTTCCTCATGGTGGGGTCGGTCAGTTCCTCTAACAACACACGTACTACGTCAGAGTGTCCGTACTGCGCCGCACAGTGCAGAGCTGTCTCATTATCGTTGTTCTACAGACACACAAGGATGAAGGGAGAGAGAGAGAGAGAGAGAGAGAGAGAGAGAGAGAGGAGATAAAAACAAGACTAAAGAATGGGCAAGAAAGACAAATTAACATTCTTCGGTTCTCTTGTATTATTCTTTGGTGTTCCTTAAGCCCTTCTTCACTGGTTAATGCTGGTTCCAGAGTTGGTGCCTAATTGGGAACTGTTTCACACTTTTCCACCACAATATAGCCAAAATTAGTTCAAGTTCGAGCATCAAAATGCTGCCGGTGTGAAATCGCATCCAAGGACTTGGGGGTGGAGTTATTTTATAACCAAGACAACTTGAACAAAATGACATTAGAATGACATAAAAACATTCTCTTAACATTAAAGATACCAAAAATTCCCATACTTGTAAAGAAAATGTTAAAACCAGACGTTTTACTCGCAAGTGTAACAGACTGAATGTTAGCTATGAACACTAACGCTAACAAGATGTCTTCTACAAACTCGGAATGAAAAGTTAAATGCAATAAAATCACAGAGTCTGTAGTCTTGCTGCTGACTGTTGCCTATGATGATGTCTCTGTGCTGCATATAAAGGAGGTTCCAATCATCCATTTCTTTTATGCCATTTGTTAGTAAACACCCGCACACAACGATGTAATGTTTTCAAGCTAATGGAAGAGCAGGGACGGTTCTTAAAAAAGGCACCAACCCCAGAACAGGTATCAGAGGATGTGACCCGAGCTTATATGCCACGGTGTCCATTCTGTCCCATCACCACATCACCATGTTCCATCTAACCACCATGAGAGATGACCCAGAGAGAGAGAGAGAGAGAGAGAGAGAGAGAGAGAGAGAGAGAGAGAGAGAGACCTCCTCAAAGCCCATGTAGCAGAGTAAGACAGAAAGAGAGGAGAAGGGAGAAGGACCGAGACAGTTTGTAATCATTAATAATAATGTTGTTAAATCAATGCCTTGTGTTCAATTAACTTGTACATAATTGATTTGATTTAAAAAGACAAACAGATAGAGAGACAAAAAAAAAGACTCTCTTGCAAACTTAAAATTTTTAATTGAATTTATTAATCATATAACTGATTCATATCAAGCGACACAAACCCCATAGCTGCCTATCTCTGTGTGTGTGTGTGTGTGTGTGTGTGTGTGTGTGTGTGTGTGGTGTTAAGAAACCCATTAGGCCACAGTGCAGTTTACCCAGCTCACTCCCGTGATAAGGAATCCCAGCAATGAATCACAACCACACCCGCACACACATGACTTATGAAGAGTATCAGTATTTTGATAGCACAATAGAATCATAATACAGCTGCAAAATAAAGCTGCGTTATTTCCCAACCCCCCCGACTCATTCTGTCCAGGTTTTTGTTCTCTCTCCAAGCACAACACACCTGAAACAGGTAATAAATGCCTCTTACACAGGTGCGTGTGTGGAGCTGGGAGTGACCAGCGCGCACACACACACACTGAGTCACACAATATGATGATGAGAAGCAATTATGTCTAATACACCAAAGTCGGTGTCGTGAAACTGAAATTGTGGCACACACAATTACATGTCCATGTAATTACCCAGGGCACTAGAGGGCACTGCTCTAACTGAATCACTGAGTCATTTATGAGGGTGAGTCAAATGAAAACCTTTTTTATTTTGCACTGTTTACTGTAAATAGGTGTCACAAAAGTTTGTATGTTTGTGTTTGTAATTTAAGGTTTTCATTTGACTCACCCTCATATAATGAGATATTCTCTACTGAATTCAGTTCATTTCTTCTTCAGGCACTTCAGAGTCGTTTTATCCCCACACCTGTCCCTAGCACTTCTTTAAAAAAAAAAAAAATAAAAAAAAAAAATAAAAAAAAAAAACTCAAGTTTCTGTCATCTGATCCACAAGATAAAGTATCACTGCATTGCATTATACTGTACAAATTATGAATCACTCAATCTTCATATACTCATCCTCAGTAAGCGCTTTACACTGACAGGGTCGTGGTGGATCTGGAGGCTATCCCCAGAATGCTGGAATGGGAAAAGACGGGGCGACGGGACGGGGAGACGGGACGAGGCGCACCTCTCATCTATATTTACTATAACAACAAGATGAACTATGTCAGTTTCTGTAAGACAGTGTGACAGATCAACCCATGGTTTATCATCATATGACGACTTCTGTTCGGAGTGACCTCTGACCCCACTCTGATCTCATCTTCATGAGTAAGAGAGAGCAATGCAGAGCTAGTTTCAGAAAAGTGTCAGTAATGTGTGTGTGTGTGCTGCATACATGTTCAATATCTGATTTACTTAGTGAGAGAGAGTGTGTGTGTGTGTGTGTGTGTGTGTCTGTCAAAGTGGAAGTGAGAAAATGAGTGTGTGTATGTGAGAAAGCGTGTGAGAGTGTGATGAACTTCGCAGCATGTCACAGCACGAGAGATGCATGCTATCTCGTGTTTCCGAACGAGAAGAAGAATCCCATGATATCGATCAACCAACAAGAACCAACAAGACTGTTTGAGTATGATGTCATCAAAATGCGCCAGACCAATAAATGGTATGTCAAAAACACCTTTGTAGCAAGATTTTCAGAACCTACACTACAAGAACCCAAGAGTTTTTCTTGGTGGTCTGCTTCAAGGTCTGCTATACTGGGGTGTGTGTGTGTGTGTGTGTGTGAGACCTCTGCTATGTGACTATGGACCTCTTACATCATCAACATGAGCTCTCTGGGAGAGGGGGGGCAGTGATTTATGTCATCACTATGAGCCTAAAGGGAGGCGACATTGAACACACACACACACACACACACACACACACACACAAAGTCCATCCTAATAAACAAGGCACAATCATATCTGTCTCTTTTTTTCTGCCTCTCTCCATCTGATCATGTCAGCTATGACACGGTTACCATGGATACACTCCACCTCTCTCATTTTAAGAAGCAGAGCACTCACTCACTCACTCACTCACTCACTCACTCACTCACTCACTCACTCACTCACTCACTCACTCACTCACTCACTCACTCACTCACTCACTCACTCACTCACACACACACTCACTCACACACACACACACACACACACACACACACTCTCTCTCTTTTCCTTCAGCCACATTACACACACTTTCTGATGATGATGCACACAGACAGAAACATGGAAAAGCTTCCTGCCTTCCAGTGTGTGTGTGTGTGCGTCTGTGTGTGTCTGTGTGTGTGTACAAGGGGAGACAGAGTGTACTAAGCAGATTCAAGCATGAATAATGCATGGATTGTGTTAGTTTAAATTATAACTTTATACATTAGAAAAAACAGTACACGTGATGAGCAGTGTCTCTGATTCAGCTGCTCTTCTGATGTCCATGCTGTGAAAAAAATATTGGACTTTAAAGCGAAAATAATATTAATTTTTCAACAGTGTCATATTTATTTATTTTATACTGACCTAAAATTACGTTCCATAGTGTTTTCTGAGTGTATTTAGAGCTCACAACATAAATTTCAGCCTGACATATTTGTGGTTAAAAAATGTTCAAGGTCAGAATCTCACGTAACCGAGACATGCCTCTGTATATGATTCATCATAACTCACGTAACTCAGGAATAGTAATTAAACCCACAGTTACGAAGTTGTGCAGTCTGAATACTGATGTTACGTAATTTCATTATTAAATCTTCACTATGTGTGTTTAACTCAACTAAAAAAAAAAAAAAAAAAAAAAAAGAACAGTAAATGCGTGTGTGTCTGCAATAGTTTGTTCCACAGAATTTCCACACATGACTT
Organism: Pangasius djambal; assembly: GCA_022985145.1. Classification (NCBI taxonomy): domain Eukaryota; kingdom Metazoa; phylum Chordata; class Actinopteri; order Siluriformes; family Pangasiidae; genus Pangasius; species Pangasius djambal. The sequence continues at coordinate 3,831,308 of CM040990.1, read as the reverse complement.
TTCAGAAACTCAAACTCGCCTATTTTTTTGGTGAGTTAACCTTCCATTTGACACAATATTGCAAATGTAGACTTTTACATGCTTTACAACAGGATTCATTTCTTGGGCTGCTGTCCTGCATATTATCCCTTTAAACTGTACATTAAGTCTTTTTATTAATGTGAACTACTATAGTGCGTGATGATAATGGGCTACTAACACTTAACACTTCCGCATTTTATCCACGACAGTTCCTGTGTTTCAGGGTTTTCCTGCATTTCGTTCACTACACTCATAATTGCAGTATTTTCAGTCAGTGTCTGCAAGACCTCCCGAAAAACGAATGTCAATGACGTTTACCTGATATTCTCCTAGCCGGCTGGAGAAAAACTTCAAACTGTATGCTTGGTCATAAATACACAGTTATGAAGGTTGCTAATGTTAGTCCACTGTAAAGTAGCTTGTGCTGTTACTGTTGAACAGGGTGAAAGTCTTATACTTTATATGGCCAAAAGTATGTGGACACCTGACCATCACACCCATAATGTGGCTCCTCCTCGAACTGTTGCAGAAGCACACAACTGTACAGAATGCCTTTGAATCCTGTAGCATTTCAATTTCCCTTCACGGGAACTAAGAGGCCTAAACCTGTTCCAGCATGACGATGCCCCTGTGCACAAAGCGAGCTCCATGAAGCCATGGTGTGCCAAAGTTGGAGTGGAAGAACTCGAGTGTCCTGCACAGAGCCCTGACCTCAACCCCACTGAACACCTTTGGGATGAACTGAAACACCGACTGCACCCCAGGCAATGTAACACGCCAGTCTGTCTTTTTTACCCATGATAACCCATGTGATATAAAGGTAAATCTACTACTACTACTTCTACTACTACTAATAAGGTCCAGGGTTTCTTGTTAGGTGTTTGTTATTATCTGGTGCACTTCTCTCTCACACATTGGGTCATGGTGTTTGAATACTGTAGCCGTTCCATTCAAAGAGCAGTGACACTGCGCTTTTCGGCGTTCTGGTGTGAAATATCCGCTACAGACCTTTGAGAAATGGTCACGACATAGGATTGCTAACCATCGTCTCCTGAGATCACTCTGAGCACACAGTAGTGCTCATTACGTTTCTGCAAACAGTACTGATGAATGTAAGCAGAGCTGGCAGGAACGGGAGAGCCTTACAATTTCAAAACAGAAATGTATCATAGCCCTGAGTGGAAAGAGCCCACACTGAGGCTAACGAACAAACAAAAAATATCCAGGACTTTTCCAATAGCAAAAAAATTCCACCTCTGAATGACAGAGTGAACAAGGAGGCCATAAGTCTGTGACAAACTGGAACATTCCATCGCACAAGGATTTTTGGAAAAGACCACTGACTACCTTCTTACAACATTTTTAACACATTTCCAGATACAAAAAAAAAAAAAAAAAAAAAAAAAAAAAAACCTGGCCCTAATGAATTTCATGATGTCACAGATTTAAACAGAGACTTGAGTGTTGTAATGGCATTACACTCGATGACCGAGAAATGGCGAATCAGACTCAAGCAGCAGACACACATACCCAAGCGAGGCCAACTAAGAGAGAGAGAGCATGCAGAAAGGTCAGAGGTCAGGCAGAGCTTGGGTACACACCTTGGCATTAATATAGGGGTCAAACGGGCCACAGCGTTTGAATTCTCTGTGGTCTAGAGTCTGGGGGAGCAAAAGAACAGGATGGAGATGAAGTCAAACGTCTCTCTCTCTCACACACAGACACACACAGACTTAATGAACATTGCAATAGCATGATGAACAAGGCAAAGAAACACTACAAAGCAGCAAATGGCTAAAAATGAAATGAATGGTATTCAAGTATTCATTTTTGATTAGCTGTTTAACTTATTATCAAATTCATGCTAATGCTTTCATTTCATTTTGAGTCATATTAAATTAAAAAAAAAAAAAAAAAAAAAAAAAAAAAAAAAAAAAAAAAAAAAAAAAAAAAAAAAAAAAAAAAAAAAAAAAAAAAAAAAAAAAAAAAAAAAAAAAAAAAAAAAAAAAAAAAAAAAAAAAAAAAGAGTGAGGAGAAATAATAATTAATAAGGAAAAATGAATAATGGCAGTGAGTTAGCGATGCACAGCTGCCTAACGTCAGCATCGCAACACATTCCAACACTTTCAGCGTCAGGCTGTTAACATCACAGCACCACACACACGCACTCGTACACGCCTCCTGAAAAATAAATACAAGTGGATTGGACACTCCTCAGAGGACTGGACTGAGCCAACAGACAGAGAGAATGAGACAGACAGACAGATGTGATATCAAAGCCTCACAATCTGCTGAGGCTTCAGACAGACAGAAAAACAGTTTTACAGAAGGATAGACAGACATATAGATAATCATATTCGCCCCCTCTGCTCAAAAATGGTTTGCTCTGGGTTGGGACAAACTGACAAGGCACAGAGTTTGGCAAACGGAAAGATAGACAAACAGAGACAGATAAACAGTGAGACAGATAAACAGATAAACAGTCAGAAACTCAGATCCTCTCCATCTCTTCAGGAATGGTTTGTTGTGGACAGACAACAGATCCATCTGTTTTATTCTGGTTTTAGAGGGACACAGAGACTAATGGTTTGAGAGTGAGACAGATAGACGGATTAAGAGAGAGACAGTGAGACAGACGGACATAGACGTACAGAGACAGATCCCCCCCTCTGTCTGTTCAGAAATGGTTTCTTCTGGCTTCGTATTTATAGACAGACCGATAGTTCGACAGTGAGACAGAGAGAGACAATTTGACAGATGAAAATAAACAACAGATAATTATCTTCTCCCCCTCTGCTCAAAAATGGGTTGCTCTGGGTTAGCACAGACAGACAGACACTTGGTTTAAAGTGAGGCAGACAGAAAAGACAGACATAAACGGATAAATACAGAGACAGACAGACAGACAGAGACAGAAAAATCAGATCCTCCCCATCTGTTCAGGAATGGTTTTTTGTAGACAGACACAGTGAAAAAGACAGAACGACACATAGCCAGTCACAGATCTTGACTGACAGACAGTTTGATAAATATATAGACAGATTTTAAAAACCAGAGCCATCTGTTTAAACATGTTTTATTCTGCCTTCAGAGTGACAGAATCAAGGTTTGAGAGTAATAGAGAGAAAGATAGGAGAGAAAAGAAAATCAGATCAGTCTGTCTGTTCAGGAATGGTTTCTTCTGGCTTTGGCTTCTGGCTTTCACAGATAAACTGATAGTTTGACAGTAGACAAAAAGAAAGACAGACAGGCAGATTTTCACAGATAGACAGTTTGAAAGACAAAAATATAAACAATGAGAGACAGACAGAGAAAAGGACAGAAAGTCAGATCATCCCCATCTGTTCAGGAATGGTTTCTTCTGGCTTTGGACTTATAGACAAACTGATGGCTAGTCAGTGAGACAGGCAGAAAGAAAGACAGATGGGTAACCAGAGTTTGAAATACAGATAGTTTGAGAGACAGACAGAGAACTAGAAAAAGAAAGACTGACCGAGAGACAAAAAGAGAAAATTAAATCCTCCCCATATGCTCGGGAATGATTTTTTCAGGCTCTGGATAAACAGACAGACAGACAGGACATATTAAAACAAACCTGTTCATTGAGTTTTGGATATGATGTCCCCTTGTGGATGAGCAGACGGACGATGCGCTGATCTCCTTTCCACGCAGCCAGGTGAAGCGGATAACAACCCTTATTATCCGCTACGTTAGTGACAGCATCGTTCTTCAACAACAACTCCACCACCTCACTAACAGACAGACAGAGACACACGAATAGACAGACAGACAATTTAAAAGACAGGCTAAGCAAAAGAGGTGAAACTGCATATAATATTTATAATAAACTTTGTCCTGTCTCACCCCATCGCTCTATATCGGACTCACCTGTGTCCGTTCAGCGCGGCGTGGTGGAGAGGTGTGTATCCGTTACTGTCCACACAGTTCACATTAGGGACCCTCCAAATACTGCAGAGACAAACACCGCAGTTTATTAGTTAGCTAGCTTACTTAAGCTAACCTGACAGGATTTCTGAGAGGATTTTCAGGCTATATTCCTAAATATTCGGAATCTTCAGTGCTAACTCTTGACATGAGTTAACCTGACATGATTTTTAGTTTATACATACATACATAAATACATACATACATACATAAATACATAAATACATACATACATACATATTCAAAATTTCCACTGTTACTTCTAGATAGTTTGCTTACATGAGTTAACCTGGCAGGATTTTCAGTTTATATTCATAAATGTTTATCATTTTCAGTGCTAACGCTACATAGCTAGAGTACACAAGCTAATATGACAGGACTTCTAAGAGAATATATTCAGAAATGTTTTTAATCCTCACTGCTAACTCCAGATAACTAACTAACATCAGCTGTCCTGACAAAGGTTTTATTTCATATTCATAAATGTTATAATATTTCTTGTTAATGCTACATAGCTATCTTACATGAGCTAACATGACAGGATTTCTGAGAGGAATTTCAGGTTATACTCATGTATATGTTATATGTTCATAATCTTCACTGCTAAAGCTAGTTATCTAGCTTACGTCAGCTAAGCTGACAGGATTTTTCAGGTTATATTCATTAATGTTCATAATGCTCACTGCTAACTATAGATAGTTAACTTACATGAGCTAATCTTATAGGATTTCCGAGAGAATTATATTCACAATATTCATAATCCTACATGCTAACGAGAGTTAGCTATCTTAAATGAGTTAACCTGGCATGATTTCTTAAAGGATTTCCAACTTATATTCATAAATGTTAACTGCTAACACTAGAAACCTAGCTTAAAAAATAAGAAAGGGGAAAAGAGAAAGAGGAAAGTCAGACAAACAGAAAGAGAGGAAAAGACATGGAAAGGATAAAGACAAAGAAATATATATATATATGAAGACAGGAGTGAAAAGGAATAAGAGATAGGGAAGTGCAGAAAAAGGGAAGAAGAAGAGGAAGAAGATGGAGGGAAAAGTATTAGGCTAAAAGAGAAAAAGATGAAAAAGGAAAAAAGGAGTCCATCTCTCTCTCTCTCTCTCTCTCTCTCTCTCTCTCTCTCTCTCACGCACGCACACACACACACACACACACACACACACACACACTTGTGTAATGGTGTAATGACATCATCCACCTCCTTTCATTAATACCCTAACCTTGTTGACCCACGCAGTGGTATCGCCATGGCGACTAAATCTTGGTGCCACAGTTGAGACACATTCGGAGTGATGCTGTGTTAATGAGAGATAACGAGGGGAAGCGGGGGGGCCGAGACACAGACAGAAAGAGAGAGATAAAGAGTAAGACACAGACAGACAGAAATAGAGCAAGAGAGACAGATAGAGAGAGAAAGACAGAGTGAAAGAGAGAGCTATGCATGAACTGTTTCAGTTACTGTTTCCCTGAAATGTCTTGACATAGAGAAAGCACACGTGTGTGTGTGTGTGTGTGTGTGTGTGTGTGTGTGTGTGTGTGTGTGTGTGTGTGTGTGTGTCTTAAGAAGTGCACACTGAAAGGAAACTAATCCTAATATCCCCACAGAGGAAACAGACCAATGGAGGGTGCAGCTTACAAGAAATTTTCCCATGATGCACTGCAAACATCAGCGTATCTCCTTTCAGGTTTCCAGAGTATAATATGCTAACCGTTAATTAGCCCCTAACTAGCAGACTAGCTGAGTTTCAGTCAATACCATGCACTTTATTGATCAGATGCTTTCAACTGTGTAGATTTGACTTGTTGTCTCTTAAGACTTGTGATTGCTGTTGATCTACTCATCCCAGCCTCCTCATCCCCCAAACGTTTCTTCTCGCACTCTCATTGGCTGTCACTCCTCACTGTACCTACTGCATGCTCACACATGATTTATTTAGTTCGAATTGAAATGCATTACCCATGATCCATGTAAAATCCACTATTTTCTAGTTAGAGCGAGTACAAAGGTATAGTATGGTTATGGTGTGATTAATCCACCCCAACGCCTTTGCTAAAGAGGCATACTCCAGACACTGTACACATCTTGAGCACATTTTGGGCAATAGGGACATTGTGGACATTTCATTTTTCATCAGATATACCTTTAACTCCAGTGCATGTGTGTTTACATGCTTTCATCTAGTTGTTCTCACTGTGCCTTGTTGCAGTGTTTCCTGCTATTTTCTGGCCACTCAAATAGTGCAAGCGCGCGCACACACACACACACACACACACACACACACACACACACCTATTTTTGGGAGAACTGGGTCGACCGGCGCTGTGGGACTTACTGCCTGTCCAGCCGCTTCTTTTATAGTGATAACCAAACCTAAAATTGCAGGCAGCGACAGCAGGGGGCCAAGCACTGACACTGAGAGGTCAAGTTTATAGGGCGATAAAGCAATAATAGTACCAAAGAATCTCTGGAATCTCTACTCCCCTCCAAATCAGTCATGTCAGTTAAAAACAGAACAATAAAATATAGAAAACATCGTCAGAGAAGCAATGCTTCGGTGGGTTTTAGGTAAGTTACGTTGTTATGGTCATGTGACCTACTAAAGAGCAAGCCCTACAACTAGCGCTCATAATGAAGGTCGAACGCTGTATTAAAATGAAGTGTACGTAGTACTCATGGAATTTTTAGCATGATGAACATGCATACATGAAGACACTTCCATCTCTGTGATTTATAGGGACTTCCCTTATACTGTGCGAACTGATTATTTTTTTCCGTCCCATGCCCAAAATTACTTAACAGAGATGTTTGTGTATGTGTAATTTTTATATATATATATATATATATATATATATATATACACATACATACATATACACACACACAGTCAGGTCCGGAAGTATTTGGACAATGACAGAGTTTTGTGATTTTGCCTTTATACACCACCACAATGGATTTGAAATAAAACAAATCAAGATATGATCGAAGTGTAGACTTTCAGCTTTATTTTAAAAGGCTCCACAAAAATATGGCATTTACCATTTAGGAATTACAGCCATTTTAAATACCTCCATTTTCAGGGGCTCAAAGGTATTTGGACAAAATGACTGACAAGAAGTTAATTCACCAGGTGCGATCCATTCCCTCGTTACTTCAAGACAAATGAAACAATACCAATATGAAGTCCAAGGAGATCTCAATGCAAGTGAAGGAGGCCATCATGTGTCAAACATGGTGGAGGCAGTGATATGGTATGGGCATGTATGGCTGCCAATGGAACGGGCTCACTGGTGTTTATTGATGATGTGACTGCTGACAGAAGTAGAAAGATGAATTCTGAGGTGTATAGGGCTTTACTCTCTGCTCACATTCAACCAAATGCTACAAAACCTCACAGTGCAGGTGAATAATAACCCTAAACATACTGCGAAAGCAGCTCAAGACTTTTTGAAGGCAAAGAAATGGAATATTCTTCAATGGCCAGGTCAGTCACCTGATCTCAACCCAGTAGAGCTGCTTTTCACTTACTGAAGACAAGACTGAAGGCAGAAAGACCCACAAACAAGCAGCAACTGAAGGTGGCTGCAGTAAAGGCCTGGCAAAGCATCTCCAGGGAGGAAACTCAGAATCTGAGTTATGAGAACATGAGCTCCAGACTTCAGGCAGTCATTGACTGCAAAGGATTTTCATCCAAGTATTAAAATTATGGTTATATTTATGATTGTCACCTTGTCCAAATACCTTTGAGCCCCTGAAAATGGAGGTACTTTGCTTAAAATGGCTATAATTCCTAAATGGTAAATGCCATATTTTTGTGGAACCTCTTACAATAAAGCTGAAAGTCTATGCTTCAATCACATCTTGATTGTTTTATTTCAAATCCATTGTGGTGGTGTATAAAGGCAAAATCACAAAAACTCTGCCATTGTCCAAATACGTCCAGACCTAACTGTATATGGGTGTGCAAAAAAGAATTTTGCTCAGAAATTTTGTAATAAACATTTCTTTCAATTTTCACCACCACCTGTATGTTTATAAATGGTGGATTAATACTGTGATTTATTTATACTAGGTTATCATACCTTAAAAATATTTCCAACTGTAATGCCCCTAACCTGCAGGTATACAGACTTAAATACACAAATCAATTTGGAAATCCGAGCCACACCTCCTACCCGAGACCAAATTATGTGCTGAGAAAACAAAGTGAATCTGCTCCAAAATGGATTTTAGCTCTCTGATGTTCTTTTGTCCATTTTTATAGCTTACAGTGTTGTATACAGGGTGAGAAACCACAGAGTCATGTCAGTCATGTCAAGACACTAAACAACTCTACAAGCTTTAAGACCAGTCGCATATCTACTTATTAATAACAATTAAATTAATTTAATCTGAAAACTTGATTTCGTTTCAGATCCAGACAGATGACCAGTGTATGAGCCACATCAGTAAGTCAGCAAAACACAGGAAGAAAGCTACAGCACAAAACACATACTGAACAGAGAGACAGTTTATCAGGCAGTAACATGGCTCTAATGCAGGAAGTGTTTAACAAGAACATGTGACTCTTATTATCAGCAAAAAAAAAAAAAAAAAGGCTGCATCCCAAACGCCAGGGAGTTCTTTACTAGAGTTCAGTTTACGAGTAAGGGTCACGGAGTAAAGATAAAGAACATGCAGCTTGGGAGGAAGAAGAGTTAGCAACTTCAGCAGCAAACTAATCAGGGGCTAATTAACAGATGGCATGAGATTAGCGCTGTACTCAGCTAAAGCCTGATACAGCGACACTGAACACACACGACCTGCTGCCGATTATTATATTTATGTTATTATTTTATCATGTCACATTTATAAACCAACTTATCACCTGAAGACATTGCTGAGTGCATTATGGGTAATACACACAGAGATCCTATCAGCGTACAAACATAAAATCACCATCACCGAAAAGCCTGGTTAAAGCAGCTTCTGTGCATTTTAGTGTTTAGGGTAGAGCCTGAGTTCCTGTTCTAGTGAGGACACTAAAATAAGGTCACTAAAAAAAAAAGGAAGTGTTACTTTAAGATGTTCAAAAAGAAGAGGTTAAGTGAGAATAAATGTGAACAGATCTAATCTCTCACTTTTATTTTAGTGATGAGTACTCCAAGTCAGTTTGTTGTATTTAAACAGCAAAAAAAATATATATATTTTATATATATATATATATAATATATATATATATATATATATATATATATATATATACACACACACACACACACACACACACACCAAGTAATTAATTTCGCAATGTTTATTTAAACAGTATTTAACATTTATGGAAGAAGTCTCCAGTTTGAGCACTTTTCCACTACGGGAAAGTCTTCGGACAGATGAGTTTGCAGTTTCCGGATTCTCGTTAACATCACAAGCTGCACTTTTTTTGTCTTGTTAACTTAAAAAGAGAAAAAAAGAGAGAGGCTGGTAAAGGAACAACTGTTTGCAACTGTTTACATAAGTGATAACATGAACCAACATGTTCTGCAGACCTTCAACAACACTACATGTAACTATACCTGGATTAGAAAAATATGACATCATTCTACAATTAATGAAAACTGATACTCTTTGAAGATTGCTTCTCACACCATCCAGTCATTGATTACTTTCCTACAACAGCACATCCTGTCAGGTTTTATTCCTCTACTTTCTTTACCCAACGCTTTCTATAACCAACTCCAGAACCCTTAAGTATTACAGACCAGTTGTAATCACATCTGCCACCATCAGGACCTTTGAGAGGCTGGTCTTCACATTTTTTGCCGATGGACCCCCTACAGTTTGCCTACAAGGTGTGGAAGATGCTCTGATCTTCACATTCCACCGAGTTGACTCACACACAACCAGAGCCAACATCAAGAGCTTTGATTTCTCCAGTGCCTTCAATACCTTCCTGCCTCTGCGACTGGGGAACGAATTGCAGGTTGCAGGTTGATGCCCCCCAGTCTTCATGGAATATGGAATATCTTTGCCAAAAAGGCCACAGTTTGTGATGCTCCTGAAAGGCGTTAGAGGCGAGCACCACTGGGGCACCCCAAGAAAGCATCCTAAGACCAGATCATCCACCTGCAGAAGTTGATGACTTGTCCATTGCAGGGTGTGTTCATGATAATTCAGAATACAGGAGGATGGTGGAAAGACACCTGCAGCTTAACATCAGCAGGACAATGGAACTGATGGTGAATTTCCAGTTTGTTAGGAAACCTGTCAAGCCGGTCTCCAAGAAGGGGGGAGAATGTGGAGATGGTGCAGAGCTACAAGTACATGGGGGTCTACCTGAACAATAGATTGGACTGGACTGAAAAACACTGAAAGGCTTCTTTCTAAGGAGGTTACTGTGCTCTTCTATCAGGCTTTTTCGGCTTATATTGTCTTCTTCTGTGGTCTGCTACGGGGGAGGAACATGCCCAGCGCTGATCAGAAAGGCCAGGAGTCTTAATTTACTGTAGCCAAATGTTTTGCCCCCTGATATTTAGCTCAATATTATATTCATATTATATACATTACAGCCTTCCTTTTCAACTTGAGCCAGTTCCCAAATGGCTGCCTCTTCACTACATATGCTCACTATATAGTGAGCATATTACACAATATATTACACTGTGTAATATTACAGGGTATTACACAGTGGTGTTGCAGAATTTATGCGATTCTGCCACACTAAATGATTGACCCCTTGTATTTCCATGTTGTCTCATACTTTGCACCCAGAATGCTCACTATTATTAAAGTATTGGCACCCTTGCCTTCCTTTAGCTTCATCGCCATTACTGCAGGACAGCAAACTCGCCATGTGTCGTGTTTAGCAGTGAGGGAATCAAGCAATATCACTCCCCTTTTCAAGCATTTGAGGGTTTTTTTAGTATTGGATTAAACGGTTACACGAACATATTGTATTAGTCGACTAGTCACCAAACCACAACCACGTCTTTCGGCACAGAGTTATGTGATGGAAAACATACCCAGGTACTCAACCAGAGTCATTAATCTGGAGGAAAAGTAGATCTTTCAAGAGGAAAAGACAAACAGGCCTTTTTTTTTGGCCCGAAAGTCCTTCATCAGCTGTGTTTTACTTTCAAAATTTGTAAATCAGACCACTCCCACAACTGCACAGCTGTTCCCCATAATCAGCTCTCTGTCTTCATAAAGTTACACCAAATCAAAACTCTCTAGTTCTATTTTCACTTCAACTGCTGACCCGAACAAGAAAACACATCCGCACCGGTGCTGAATTACATGAGCAAGCAGAAGGAAAGGTCAAAAAGTAGCGGGTTAGCATAAGGGCTTTATGAGGGCTTTTCCGACAGCAAGGCGAAAAAAAAAGAAAAAAAGAAAAGAAACAACCGTTTCAAGTGCGCAGGCAGGAAAAAGGGGCTCGGATGTCTAGCTTTGAAAACAGCGGGTGGGTCACGGGCTGAGGGAAGACAAGAAAATCAGGAATTGCTGAATGAAGGGCCCTAAAATCCGAACTCACTCCACCTCTAACCAAAAACATTCTTTTACTCTATGGAATTTGTCGTTAAAAGGAAAGAATCTGTGCGATTTTAGTGCACACTCCTTGGTAAAAAATGTGTAGGGATCATGTAAATGAAAAACACTTCGTGTGTGTGTGTGTGTGTATGTGTGTGAGAGTATGCACAGTGTGTTTCTATTTTAACAGCTTTAACACGGAAACCACAGTAAGGCGACGTAAATCCGCTCCTCTCACCTGATGACTCAGCATTATTTTCTCAGCCAAGACTGAACCAGTTTTTATTCCTGAACTTCTGAGTAAACACACACACGCGGCTGTGAATTTTCCCGCGTGACTCTGTCCACACACTAAAGACGCACAACAAGATGATGCCGTAAAGAAGCACCAGTCCATCACACACTCGTGCACAGAATGCAATATGAACGCGCTACATACTTTATTCCAAACGCTCCGGTTCCGTCTGTGATATTCAGATGTGTGTGTTTGAGTTTCTGGATTTCTTAGGATGTAAACCTCACACCCAAGCCAACAGGTTAGCGATCTAGCTTCACTCGCTCCCTCGCTCACTCTTTCACTATTCAGCACATCGATGTTTCGGTAAGGGAGACGTCAAACCGAATTCAAACGCGACAAATACAGAAACCAAATCTTTTTTCTGTATTAAATACAACACTAACAGCTACCTGTTGGCTTTAATGATCATTAAACAACCTTTCTTTAGTTTACATATATACTGTTTATATTCACATGCATATGTATTCGTGCATTTAAAATTTATATCCTGAATGTATTTATTTCTGTAAAGCTGCTTTGTGACAATGTCCATTGTTAAAAGAGCTACACAAATAAAATTGAGCTGAACTGAATTGAATCTTGCCGCTCTGCACTCCATCCTGCCAAGTAAATTTCGAGCTAAAGGAAAATGACAGGTCATAATCAAATCCATAGTAATGTCGCAGAAACAGCCAGCAGCGGCGAGCGGAGAGAGGCAGAGTGGCGACGAAATGTCTAAGCGGAGACACACTATTACACGCAGGAAGTTGTGACTAAATAAAAAAAGAGCAAAACAGAACGCTGAGGCAGAATGTGCTAGATCAGTGGGGACAAAAATGGACCTCGAGCACAGCGCATCATATCCTGTGTGTGACTCATTAGCGCAGAATGTAACTGCACTTCAGAATGTCAGTCTTAAATCACATTATTAATCAGGAGTGTTCACTTTGATAAACGCTGCCTGTTTGGTGGAATGTCTGCCGGCCTGTCTGACCACACATCTGTCGGTCTCTGTCTGCCAGTCTGCCTGTCTGTCTGCTTGTCCAGTTGAATGTCTGCCTTCCTGGGCAATCATCTGACTTCTTGTCCAGCCTTTTATCTGCCTGTCTGTCTGTCCATCTGTCTGTCTGTCCTGCTGCCTGTTTGCCTCTCTGTCCAGTTCTGTTTGTCTGCCTATCCAGCTGCATTGCTATCTGGCTCTAAGTCTGCCTGTTAGTCTGGTTGTACATGCCTGTCTGTCTGTCTGTCTGTCTGTCTGCCAGCCAGTCTGGCCGTTTGTCTGCCTGCCAATCCGGCTGTTTGTTTGCCTGTGAGTCTGTCTTTCCAGCTGTATGTCTGCCTATCTGTCTGCCTGCTGTCTTGCTGTTTGTCTCTCAGTCCAGCCCTACGTCTGCCTGTCTGTCTATCTTCCCGGAAGTACATCTGTCAGCCTGCATGTTTCACTGTCAGTCTGCGTGCCAGTCTGGTCGTCTGTCTGCGTGCCAGCCCCGCCGCATGTCTGCCTGTCAGTCCAGCCATCTGTCTGTCTGTCCACACGTCCAGCCTGGACACGTGGCTGTATGTCTGTGTGGGCTAGCTGTGCGCCTGATGCACTTCAGATGTGTTACATACACCTGGTTTAACTGACTGCAGCTGAAAAAAGGAAAAAAAAAAACAAAAAAAAAAACAGGAAACACTGAAATAATTAACCAACCGAGCATGAACCAAGCACTTCCTGTCGGCGCAGTGGAGCTGGACACAGAGCACCTCATGCACTTCACCCACATACAGCTCATCATTTCCACACTGATTTACACAACACTGGTGAGAGACACTGGCAAGAACACTGGGCACTTCTGGTTTAAAACAGACATCTAATTAGCAGCGAGGCTTGGTAGCACCCAAATTTCTAAATACTGCAAAACATTTCAAACGGCCAGAACACCTTAACACTATCATTAACAAAACACTTACAGTGGTGCTGGGCATGAGTAAACTCAACAGAATTTCTGCAGGAGAAATTATTCAAGTATTGTTTCGTGTGTAAAATCAGGTTACAAAATTTTGCTGTGATGACACGCCGATCCGAAATTAAATAACATTAATGTCATTATTACCAACTACAACTTCAGCAGCTTTTTATGTATTCCAGATTACCTCATTTATAACGGTTAAAACAGGACATTTCCCAAATCTCTTCCCACAGCTTCCTCTTTCACTTAAAGCCAGCGCTATTCATTTATCTCATACTTCATCTTATGCGGTTTTGTGACACAAACCATATATTTTGGTTATGGGGCGTAAAAAATCTGTGGTGTGGTTAAAGAAGAAATGATGAAGATGAAGATATGATGATGTACCGAGTGTGTGTTCCAGCTGATGCGTGAAATTTCTGGCGCTTTTTGATTGCATTATTGTGTCACTCCACTTCAGAGCAGTGGTGGATGTAAACACAATTCCGAGTATGAGGACGAAAAATTCCCTATGTTCTATATACGCTCACTGAGCACTTTATTAGGAACAGGTGTACACCTACTCATTCACTCATATGGCTGGAGCAGGTTGTTGTTTTTTTTTTTTTTGTAATCTTCAGCTGTCCAGTTTGGGTGAGTCTGTGCCCATGATAGCCTCAGATTCCTGTTCTTGGCTGACAGGAGTGGAACCCAATGTGGCGTTCTGCTGCTGTAGCCCATCCATCTCAAGGTTTGATGTTTTGGGCATGCTGAGATGCTTTTCTGCTCAACACGGTTGTAAAGAGTGACTATTTGAGTTACTATAGCCTTCCTGGCAGCTTTAACCAAGCTGGCCGTTCTCCTCTGACCTCTCTTATCAACAAGGCGTTTCCACCCACAGAACTGTCGCTCTCTCACTGTTTTTTGCTTTTCCACACCATTCTGTGAAAATCCCAGGAGATCAGCAGTTTCTGAAATACTCAAACCAGCCCTTCTGGTACCAACAACCATTTCACACTTTTTCTCCATTCTGATGTTTGATGTCAACATCAACTGAAGCTCTTGCCCTGTACCTGCATGATTTTTTGCATTGCGCTGATTGACTGATTAGAGAGCTGCATGAATGTGCAGGTGCATAGGTGTTCCTAATAAAGTGGATGGTGAGTACTTTAAAGATTTTGGAAGAGAAGAAGTTGCATCAAAGTGGACACATTTTTATTAAAATGCAATCTCTATGTCTCAATCATTTCACAGAAAGTTTTAATGTCAACTGAAAACGTATTAATCCAATCACAGCAGAGGATTTTCTGATCGCGCAGCATGTCAGAGTCTGTTGTTCGGCCATGACGGAATGAGATACATTCCTTGGGATGCACTTTAACTATGTGCTCAACTCTTGCACAACAAATCGACAAGTCCCAACATGAAAGCAAGCTGCGCACAGGAGTAGGGAGGGGAAAAAAAAAAGAAAAGAAACACAGCAAAACACACATAAAGCTTCTTGCATTCCTGATAAATTAGGAAACCCAGTGAGCGGCACAGCACCACACAGAGACTCACGTAGCACCTGAGCAAAATCATTCAAATTTGTATTGGGATATATTATCATGTCTCCTAATCAGAGATGGCAATCCCATAATTCTGTTCATCAGGGTTTAAGAAACAGAGCATCATAAGTGGAAAGTGGGTGTGGCCAGAACAGGTGTATAAAACTTCTGATAAAAATGCTTGGAGACAAAAGGTGCACAGCCTACCATATAACTGATACACATCACAGTGGTCCTGTTCATTATTAATATTATTTGCGCAACAAACACAGCGAGTCACTGACGCTGAGTATGTTGAGAATTGGGTAGAGAGACAGTGAAGTGAAATGACGTGTAGCCAAGTATGGTGACCCATACAAGTGCACACACACACAGTAGTGAAAACACACACACACACACACACACACACACACACACACACACACACACACACACACACACCCGGAGCAGTGAGCAGCCTTTTTTGCTGCGGCGCCCAGGGAGCCGTTGGGGGGTTCGGTGCCTTGTTCAAGGGTCTCACCTCAGTCGTGGTATTGAGGGTGGAGGAGAGCGCTGGTCATTCACTCCCCCCACCTATAATCCCTGCTGGACCTGAGACTCGAACCCACAACCTTCAGGTTCACCTTCGGGTTACAAGTCCAACTCTATAACCATTAGACCACAACTGCCCCCAGCCAGGGAGACGGGCAGGGAGGCAGAAAGATGGCAGACAGGCAGACAGGAAGAGAGACGGGCAGAGAGATGGCAGACGGGCAGAGAGACGTTCAGAGAGACGAGCAGAGAGACAGACAGACAAAGAGATGGCAGACATTCAGAGAGACGGGCAGAGAGACAGAGAGATGGCAGACAGGCAGAGAGATGGGGAGAGAGACGGAGAGATGGCAGACATTCAGAGAGACGGGCAGAGAGACGGGCAGAGAGACAGAGAGATGGCAGACAGGCAGAGAGATGGGGAGAGAGACGGAGAGATTGCAGACAGGCAGAGAGACGTTCAGAGAGACGAGCAGAGAGACAGACAGACAAAGAGATGGCAGACATTCAGAGAGACGGGCAGAGAGACAGAGAGATGGCAGACATTCAGATAGACGGGCAGAGAGACAGAGAGATGGCAGACATTCAGAGAGAGACGGGCAGAGAGACAGAGAGATGGCAGACATTCAGAGAGAGACGGGCAGAGAGACAGAGAGATGGCAGACATTCAGAG
>CM040990.1:3783665-3814761 GCA_022985145.1 Pangasius djambal | reverse complement strand
AGAGAGACGGGCAGAGAGACAGAGAGATGGCAGACAGGCAGAGAGACGGGCAGAGAGACAGAGAGATGGCAGACAGGCAGAGAGACAGGCAGAGAGACGTACATGAAATCTAAAAGATTATTACAACATTCGTTGAGAGTGAACGCTGCTCATCAATACACATACACAATACACAATTAATATCTAATCTATTCTGGAACAGCATTAAACACATATTACTAATATGAAAAGCTAAAATACTGCTATGACATAATCAGGGTTTTTTTTTTAAATAACAAGTTAAGGATATGATGTAGGGGTGTCACTGTGTCATGCCTAGTCACGTTGCATGATCAGACGTTACCTCATCCCTGACTTTTCAAAAGAATTTCTGCTCTTTACTGTTTACCCGTTCTTTTTTTTTACCCTGTCGGTGATCATACTGTGGAACTGTTACATCTGTAATATATGACAGATTTTTCTCATTTTTATAAGCATATCATATTTTTCATGTGTACAAAAAAAAAAAAAAAAAAAAAAAAAAAAAAAAAAAAAAAAAAAAAAAAAAAAAAATCCAAATCATATGAAAAATAAATCCAAAAGTTAAAAAGAAAAGAAAAATAAAATATTGGAACAAATAAAATATGGAACAAAATGGATTCCACAGGACCCTTTTTCTATAATTTTTTTTTTTACATCATGATTATGCTTAGCCTCTTATTTTACATTATCGGGACATTACCACGAGCCGCTCTCAGCAGACATCATTCTAACTGCAAAGCAACGTCGACAGAGCAGCTCATGAGCAGGAGGAAACTCGCTTACGTAAAATAATACTGCAGAGGTGGACGATATGACACAGATATCATATCATGTGATTCTCGAATGCATGTCTATGATACATGATACTCATCATGAATTGCATGTTTGCTGACAAACTGCCAGTTATAAATAATAATAAATGGGTTTATAATTAATAATAATAATATATTAATAAAATATTAATAATAAAACAATTATGTAAAAAAATTTTAAATAACTGCTGTAAAAATAAATGTTTCATATTTATAAACAAATTTATAATATATTTAATTATTATTAATAAACAAATCTATAATATTTATTTTTATTTATTTGTTTATTTTTTACAAACAAAATATTAACACTGAAAAAGAGAAAAAAATATATCATGAAAAATATAAAGATTAAAGATGGATTAGGTAAAATTAGTTTTCAGGACACTTTTCAAAGGCTACGACTTCATCCATTGTTTATCGTGTTCTACATATTCTCTGGGTTATTTATACATTCAGGAATTAAAAATAAATAAATAAATAAATAAATTTAAAAAAATCGACTATTGCACCATTAAGTACAAAATGTTAACATCACATGCTGTTTACAGTCAGTTTGTAATTACTTAGCTTAAATAATTTAATTTTTTTTAAAAATTTGCAATATCACCGTAAAAAAAGTATTGTGACATAATTTATCATGATACTGATATTATATCATCATATTGCCCGACTCTCTCTTATTACTGATGATAATTAGTCATACTGACGGTATCAGATGATTATCAGCCTGAAACACTGGAACGGTGATGTATTTTCCATGCTTGCAGTGAACATGCGTGATGTCGACTGACACAAGTCACATCATGGATGCTAATCGGTCTTAAAGCACGCCGCCGAAACGCCGGACATGCTCCACGTAACTCAGACGTTCAGCATAAATTCGGTTCTCTTACAAAACATTTTAAAAGACGATATTGCTGCTTTGCTGTGATTTTCTTCAAAACTCCGTAAACTATCTAATGTCAGCCCAGGCTGCTGGAAAAGCAAATGACCACGTCAAAAACAAGGAAACGATTAAACCATGAATACACTGTTGTGGAAGATTACCATATCAATCCCGTTCACGTAGCACACATTTCTCTCTTATTTGCAATTTTACTTATACTTCTGCATTGGCAAATCTGAGAAAACATGCAAGCGTCAGCACACAGCGCCTGCGCAGGTGTCTGCCAGCAAAAAACCAAGACGACTCATAGTAGTCTTACTGTAAAAGCGAGAATGGAGAGAGGAAGCAAAATACTGCATACGGCAGAGAAAAATTCATTTCCCTACACTGTACATGATGTTCTGTGAATCTGCCTTGCACTTGACCTCATTTCTCAATTTTTAGTAAAGTTGTGTGTAAATGCTTGCGTAAGCCAAATCGAACGAGTATTTCCTCCAGATTTACAAAGGATTCAGAAAGGCTGATTTTCTTTGTACTTGTGTGCGTATGTTGATCACCTGTAAAGTGCAAAGCGTGTTCCTGACACAGCTCAGTTGCATTTAGCGACGCCCACAAAACTCCATAAAAGGTAAAGTGCACAGACGGCTGGGAGCACGAAATGAACAATCAGGGTAAAGACTGAAAGGCAGAAGTTGAAGTTATTTTGAGTCAGTTCTATGACAATAAAAATATTTAATAATATATAATATTAATAACAAACGCTAAATCCGCCATCAGGTGAGGCATTTGTTTACGGCTTACGACTGCGCAGACAGACCTGCCTGCCCTCCGTTTGTCACCATTTCTTTTGTCATAATTGAATGATCAGTTTCATTTGTCTTAAGTCATGGGTATATATTGGCTCGCTTTCTTTATTTTTCATATTCTTTAGTTAATGCCTATAAGATAAAACGTCTGGTTTTCACAAAATGTTCTCGATGGTACTCTTAGTCCCTGACCTGGTGAACTAGCATGAGGATGTGTTTTTGATCGAGACGCCAAAGCTCTTCTGTAAGTCGCTCTGGATAAGGGCGTCTGCTAAACGCCGTAAACGTAATAAAAATAAGTCGTTTAAACTCGACAGCATATTCCAGATATAAAAGTGCAGTAATCCATGCTAATGATATGACTCGAAGTTGATCAAGTTGAGGTTTACATTAGTTAGTCTTCTTATGTGTAAATTTACACACGCTCAGGAGCATGAGCAGGACACGAACGTGTTTCTAAATTTACAGGTTTTTCGTGAATACCAAAATTCTTGTTTAAACACTTGTACTAATGATTTATGAATAAATGCGTTCACATCCAGCTTGAGAAACGAGGCCTGGTGTTTGCTCATGCACACTAGAGCTGGGGATATAATATCGGTATTGTGATAAATTATGGGACGATACACTTCCCTGAGATAGCGCCGATATCGTTAGTATCTTTTCCAATTCCAATTAGAAGCAACTGATTTAATGTGGATATTTTGTGCTCAATCTTCAAAGCTAAAATCTTTTAAAGATTCTTATAGCCCATCAATTTTTTGTGTGCTGTGTTAATTTAGTTTTGTAAAAGTGTCACTAAACTCATTTTTTAAATAAAACACTACTGTTTGCTAGAGATAGGTACTATACAAACGCCTTCAGGTATCCTGATTTTTATCACAGCGCCTTCCCTTAACACACAACCTCAACTCTTCCTCCAAAAACTGGGCTGTAGAAGTAAAGAATAAACAACCTGAAGCATGCTGTTATCGGAAAATAATCAAAAACAATGTGGTATGACGGGGCTCTAGCTCCTGAAGTGTTTTATTCCTCTTATACCACAGCAATTTGCCAGTTTTTATAAATTAAATAAATTAAACACATTATACTTTTTTTCCATTTATAGTTACAGTGTCATAGAATGTCATGGAACATCCTTGAGACCAGTTAGTTCCTGTTATATACCTACAATATAACAGCTATAAACTTGTTTTTTAAAATCTTTTTATGAAGTTAAGAAGACAAAAACACTCGGCTAGTGATGCTGCCGAGAAACTGGAAAGCAGGAAAAAAAAAAAAAAAAAAAAAAAAAAAAAAAAAAAAAAAAAAAAAAAAAAAAAAAAAAAAAAAAAAAAAAAAAAAAAAAACTCCTCTGTTCTGAAGACTTTCCTGTGGAGGAAAACCTCCTGACTGTTACAAAGCGCTGACACTGGAGACTCCTTACGTAAATGTCACACAAATGTCTCCTTATGGAAAACCTCACCGTATCGGTTTTTCTTTGTTAAACAACAGTAATTTTTTTTTATCTGTTTATTATTAGACTTAGATTATGTGAAGCATCCAAATGTCAAATCCCTGTGATTGAGCTGTTACTATAGAAACAACTAATATAACATTATATTACATATATAAGCATTAATATAAATCTGTGATTTGGCCTTGAAACTACTTACAAAGCTGCTGTTATAGAAAATTAATCAGCACCTTCTGACCAATCAGATTTGAGGATTTAACACCTCTGTGGTATAGTAACGACTAACAAAGTTGTAACAGTATATACTGCTTTGTTTTGATAAATCCTTATTGAACATGACACGACTGCATTATTAGCACCTCATTTGCATATGCAAATTTAATTCACGCGACTAAAATATCGCGATGCTAGACGGTATCGGAAGTTCAGGCTAAACTTTCTGGAATTCCGATTCCCTAATCCATAAAGGAACAAAAACATGTTGTAATTTCATATTTTAAAATACAAAAGTATAAAACTAGCAACAGGCGTTGGTAAATTACTTCTTTATGATATATTTAAAGACCTACATCTGTTGTCCAAGTAAACAAATTCCCAAAATAATTTTTAAAAAAAAGAAGCTGGCCGACATTAGCCGCTCCCTCTTATTAGCTTTGAGGCTAATCGCGTCTCCTACCTGAGTAAGCTGGAGAGCGCGTGAGCGCTCGCGCTGTGTCCGCCGCCGCTCGAGCCGTGTCCCGCGCCTCCTCCTCCTCCAAATCCTCCTCCAAATCCTCCTCCTCCTCCGCCGCCGCCGGACGTCGCTCTCTTCCCGCTCAGCAGCTTCTCCACGGCGGCCACATTCCCGGTGCGCGCCGCCTCCAGCAGCTCCTGCTCCTTCCCCATGTCAGCCGAGCAGAGACACACCAAACCGGGCAGAGAGAAGATCCGACTCGCGCCACCACCACCGCCTCCGCTGCCGCCCCGAAACGCGCATTCACGCGCCCACACCACAGCACACCGAAAACAAAGCTCTCAAGGATTCTCACCGTATTCCCAATCCAGTCCTGTCCGATCCAGGGAAAAAACTTTCCTCCGTCCAATCACCACACACACACTCACTCACTCACTCACATACATACATACACCCAAACATACACACACATATACACACACACACACACACACACACACACTTCCTCTGTCCGGCTCTGACACGTCACTTCCTGGCGTCCCGTCCCATCCTGTGGGCTGACTCCCAAATGGTTCCCTACAGGAAAAACAGTGCACTACACACGGTGTAGGATACATTATGTCATACCCTATGAAGTGCACTTATGTAGGGAATAAGAAAGTGAATCCCAAATTGATGTCAATTGGATATATAGTGCACTAAAATAGGTATAAAAGCACTTATTTCATGCCTTAATATAGTGAACTTCTATGTGGATTTGGGAGTTGAATCCTGAATGTCTCCCTATAGGACAAAGTGCACTACATAGGATGTAGGATACATTATGTCATACCCTATGCAGTGCACTTCTATAGGGATTTAGGAGCTGTATCCTAAATGCCCCATATTGGACATTTAGTGCACTCTAAAGAGCGTTAAAACCTTTATTTCAAATCCTAACGTTGTGTTGCCTTGTATACAGATTTGGGAGCTGAATCCTGAATGCCTTCTGTTGAACATATAGTGCACTACATAGGGTGTCAAAAGCCCTTATGTTGTTCCCTAATTTAGTTCACTTCAACAGGGATTTGGGAGTTGAGTCCTAAATGCGCCCTTTTGAACATTCAGTGCACAACAAATGGTGTAAAAGCCCTTATTCCATACTTTAATGTAGTGCACTTCAGTAGAGATTTGGGAGCTGTATCCTAAAATGCCCTGTATTGGATATACAGTGCACTATAAAGGGTGTAAAAGCCCTGATTTCATACCCTAATGCAGTGCACCTGTATATGGATTTGAGAGCTGTATCCCGAATCCTCCCATTGCACCTGAAGTGCACACCTTAGGGTGTAATAGCCTTTAGTAGTACTAATCCTGAATGGCTCCCTATTGGGCATCTAGGACACCCTATGTAGTGCGCAAATATACTGATTAAAGAGCTAAATCCCAAATGACACTCTACTAAAATATAGTACACTATATAGGGTGCATATGACATTCATTCTTACCATTTATAGGGGATGAGGAACCTAAATCTCAAATGGCCTTCTATTGGAGATAGTGTGCACTACACAGAGTGGGGAAGTGCTCTGTATTGTATGTGTATAAGGCGGAGATATCCACATCCTAATTGGGTATAAAGTGCACTACTTAGAGTGTAGAAGTCTTTATTTCCTACTCTAATTTAGTGCACTTCTGCTGAGAGTAGGAAGCTGAATCCTTAACGGTTATTTATTGGACATATAGTGCACTACATTTGGTAAATAACAAAGGCTTCTACACCCTTTCTAGTGCACACTATATCCAAAAGGAGGCCATTAAAGATTTAAGTCCCTCGTTCTCTATATAACAAAATAGCGTCTCCTGTCTCCTAAACATATTCATTGTACAGTGTTTTGGGATGTTCAAATGACCAAGTATATTGGAAATGCATGCACTAAGTAGGGTATAGTATGCTTTGTTTCCTACCCTATGTAGTGCACATACAGTATGTAGGAAGTAATCCAGATTTCAAAACCTAGTGCACTACAGAGGGTGTAGTGCACATTATTTTATACCCTAAACGCTTTTTCTACTTCTGTAGACTTACAATGGTAGCATTTCAACAACCTCTATAACATATAGAGTATATCATACATCATAAGTCATATTTATATAAAGAAATGTATCGATTAATCCTAACTTTCAGTCCATAATCTCTGAGAATGGATGGGATATGATCAGCATGACCAAAGTAAAGCATTTATTTTTTAGATTTTATTTTTTATAAATTTAGAGAAAGAATTTTAAGTGTAATTTCTGTAAGATGAACACAGTGATTCAAATTGTTGTGTATTTCCCACAAAGAAATGTAATACCTAATAACATTCAGGATCAAGCCTGTCCTATAATCCTGAATTTTTTATTTTTTTATTTTTTTATTTATTTTATAGAGCTTTGTGCTGTAGCTACTTGAAAAGGTTTATGAGAACTTTTATTTTGCCGGATTCCATAACCGGAAGTTGATTCTATTTCCGGTTAGCTTTAGTCAGCCGGTCATTCAAGTAGTTTTTCGTGTAGTTTGAAGCATTCTGTTATTTATATTATATTAATTAGCTATATATAGTATTTCTTAAATTACATGGTCATCAGTTTGCGGTTTTGTTTCCGCAAAACCCCGGAGTATTTATTTATTTTTAATTCTGAAAGGTAAAGTAGAAAACAATCAGAAAAGACACTCTTCATGTGTTTACAAACACTGGGCGAGTTAGCAAACTGCTGCAGCTAGGATAGATATAGCTTGATTAACTAATCCAGGTAAATTCAGATTTTTTTGTAATTTTGTGAATGAATCAGGCAGACTGGTGGATGTATAGACAGTAACGAGGAGTAGATTGGAATTGAACCGAGGCTGAATATTAAATGACTCTTTGTTAGATGTTAGTACACTACATAGGGTGTAGAAGGGCAAGGGCACTTGCACAGGGAGTGAGTGAGGCATGGCGTGTAGCAGTGTTTCTCCATCCTGATGCTGATCTAAAATGTATAATGGACTAGTACCGGGATTGAGAAACACTGCTGTATTGTTAGGTTAATTGTCCTGAATTCCAAATAGTCTATTGACTTTATAGTGTACTACTTAGGGTGTAAAAAAAAAAAGCACGATTTCTCACTCTGTTAAGTGCAGTACAGTGTGATATAGGGAGTGAATTGTGTGGTGCTCCCGGAAAACCCATCGCATGTAACTGCAGCTTAATTTTGAAAAAAAAATATCTGCAAAAAATGACAAATAATTCTTTAAAATTTGGCAGTAGATTAGATTCCATATGTAGAGAGAAGTGTGGCATCTTTCAGTTTTCCTCCCTTTTCACTTTTGGAGAAAACCAGATTTTAAATATGCTTAAACTTGAGATACATGCAAAAGACACACATTTTAGACAGAAATAGTTCTGTCTAAAATTCTATAGTTTTCTGAACTCTGTATAATAGAAAATGTCAAAATCTCACCATGTGAAGGGGTTCCCTGACTGGCACACAATTATATCCATGTATCTGTGTGTATTTTGTGTATATTTTTAATTAGTGCTTTTTCGATTATGCATTGTGCAGCCGGTGTGAGTCATGGCCGACCCGGCGCGTGTAAAAAACGAACCAGGAAGTGATGTCACGACCGCAGAGAATGTTCACCAGGATAAAAATGCAGGTGAGGGTTCAAGCGGAGGAAACCCAGCTTCGGAGATGGCGATGGATCAGACCACCATGAAACAGGAGGATAAAGTGGTGAGATGTGACAGCTACACACAGACACAGGAACCGTGTAGGAATGGTTATTTCATTCCCTAACCGCCCCCCCCCCTCCCTCCCTCACTCTGTAGGGCGTGGCCAAGGAAGCGCCGGGAGGAGACGAGGACGATGAAGGACACTCGAGTGCTCATCCTCCGCCCGCTAAAAAACTGAAAGTGGAGCCGGAGAAGAAGAAGGAGAAGAGACATAAAGTGGACGAAGATGAGATCCAGAAGATGCAGTGAGTCTTTCTGACCTTAGACACTGAGAAGTTTAAGTATGATTTTTGAGTTTGTTGTCATCAGCCCTATTCGGACTGGATTAGTTTATCAGGGGGCCATATGTAATAAATAATTTTATACATCCCCTCAGTGATAAAACTCTCGCATCTGGAACAGCAATTAGATTACCACAGGAGGAGCGAATTTCTACTGGGCTGGATTTTCTACAAACCTGGATGTTTGCGTTCAGTGGTCAGTTCCTTAACTATCTATTGTTAAATGCTGATAAACTGTAAATGATTACCATTTTGAATATAAAAAATTACCCCGTACAGTATTAATTTATCAGCATTTAACATTAAATATTTAAGGAACTGGCAGTGATTCGTAATTATTTATAGAAAACTAAAATACAATGATATTGTTTATATGTGAATATAAAGTAACACTTTATACCTATAGCTGCCACTTTGCGTTTCGGGAAGTGTTTAACATCTGGGGCAGGGTCACTGATACGTGAGCAAGTAGCAGCAGTCAAACATGTTTCTTCCAAGGTGAGGCGACATCTGCATAGAAAATCACAGACGAGCATCCAGACAGGTCTAAAATGATCAGAAGACCACAGAGTTTGGTGAAAAACAGTAGTTAATTTACACTGTAATTTATTCAAAGGAAGAAAGAGAAAAAAACACAGACATGGTCGATGTGGAAATAAAGGCACAGAGGAGTGGCTATAAAATAGGAAAATTACCCCACAACCCCATGTAAATTTAATCCCGTCCAGATAGAGCTACAGACAAAAATCAGCCATCGTAAGAGAAATCTTGAGACTTGAGACTGGCGGTTTTAAGCCCTATTCAGACAGGATTCCATTTCCATCAAAATGGCTTGCTTTTCCTCCCATAGACAGCTCTCTGGTCTTCACGTTGGTTTATCCTTTTAACAACAAATGCAGTCTTCACAGGTGAAACTCAGTGCTCAAACCAAGAGCAGACATTCAGAGCTATTAAATATTTAAACAATCAGTCTAACAGAGCACACCTGGGCTACAAGAAACACCTGGCAGTCACAGGTTCCAGTATTTTTAATCACTTAAAAAAAAAATGGGTGGGTTCAAACAAAAGGTGCCATGTTCTAAGTTGTTTAACACAGATGTAAATATCAGGAAAAGAAAGCTGAAATTCTGATCTTTGGTGTCATGTTTATCTATCGATCTCAACCCAAATGTCTTCAGTGTATCGCAAAAACAAAAGAATTGGCCTTGCTGGTCCAATACTTTCAGAGGGGCCTGTATATAAATCATTTGATTCCTAAACGGTTCCTTATTGTACACTTCGTAAGGTATAGAACCTATTATTTAACACCCTATGTAGTACACTCATACATAATAAATATATATAGGGACCAGAATCCTTATGCACATATAAGGTGTACAAGGTTTTTAAAACCATATATAGTGCATTTATAGAGGTTATATAGAGGGTGCAGGGTGTAGAAACCTTTATTTTGTAACCTAAGTAGTGCACTTCAGAAGGTATAGAAGCTGTTATCTAACATCCTGTTGTGTGAGCTTATGTAGGGAGCAGGGATCAGACACCCAGGTTGCTCTCTAATGGACATATAGTGCACTACATGATGCGTTATATTGTACCTTACATAAGGCGCAAATTACTCCATCCCCAACATCTCAGTATTAGACAAAGTGCACTGCCTAGTGAGTAGAAGTCTTTGTTTCGTACCCTATGAAGTGCACTTGTAAAGGCATAAATTGCTCAACACTGTGTATATCTCAGTATTGGACACAGTGCACTGCGCTGGGTGTAGAAGGCATTATTTAACTTGGATATTAAGTAACGAATGTGTGTGTTGTGTGTGTGTGTTGTGCAGAGTGTTGGTGTCTTCGTTCTCAGAGGAGCAGCTGAACCGATATGAGATGTACAGACGCTCGGCTTTCCCTAAAGCAGCCATTAAAAGGGTAATCTTTATTATTGGTGAATTAACTAATGGCATATAATCAAATTTTCCGAATTTTACTCGTGTTACTTTTCTGATCAGTAACCCGGAGCCACCAGTGCTACACTGAAAATCCTGATACTGAGTTTGTTAAACATGGTGTTCAGTATGTAATGAATAAAACCCTCGTGCTGCGTGTTGTTATAGGCAAATAATCAACGACAGGTTGGTGCGATGCAGCTCAACATAAAGCGAAATGAATGTTACCACCCCGAAGACGATTACTTTCCAGTAACAGCACATCCTGAAGTGTTTTATTCCTCTTTATAATTTATAAATGTTATAAAGTTTTTAACCGTTTATAGTTACATTTAATGTTGTTGGAACATCCACAAAACAAGTTATCTTATCTGTTATGTTATAGCAGCTTCCCTCGCCAAGGGGAAGTAAAGTGGAGTAAAAAAAAATAAAAAATTCACAACAGAAAGATTCACCATATCAGCAATTATGTTTTTATTGTTTACTATACATGTTTTTAAAAACTTATTATTATTATTATTATTATTATTAGAGATGACAGGATATCACCTTTTCCTTTCAGATACCAATACTGAAACCTTGAGTATGAGCCAAATACCCATCTGATATTGTTTTCTTTAAAAACTACTTAGCTTTATTTATTTTTTTTTTAAACTGAAACTCCTAAACTCTTTTATACAAAATCACTTACACTGTAAATATAATAATAAATATAGTGAATTATAAATATTAGAGATGGCACCTATCGGTATCGGGCCAATACCAGCCCAAAAAAAAAAAAAAAAAAAAAAGATGTATCGGATATCAGAGAAAGCATATCAGATATCCGATCCTGTAACAAATGGGAAAGATTGGCTTTGGATATTTTTATGACCAGCACTACTGTCAGAGCTGCTGTTAGAGAAAATTCTGACGAATCAGATTCAAGAATTCAACGACAGAGTAGAATAAGAACTATTATTACTGAATATATCTAAATATAGAGCTTACTTTCAGCTTATTCAGTCCATCACGGGATCATCGGTGTCTCAGAACGTCGTCATCGCCATGTCCGGCATCTCCAAAGTGTTCGCCGGGGAGATTGTTGAAGAAGGTAAGCTGTATTTGACAGATAGGAGTTGAAATGTAACTGTGGTTATGTTTCTGCTCTTGTTAACCTGTGTGTGTGTGTGTGTGTGTGTGTGTGTAGCTCTGGATGTGTGTGAGAAGTGGGGAGACACTCCTCCTCTGCAGCCCAAACACATGAGGGAGGCGGTGAGGAGGCTGAAGAGCCGGGAACAGATCCCTAACTCCAAACACAAACGCATCCTCTTCCACTAAACACACACACACACAGCTACAGTGATTCTAAAATTTAAAGGAGCCATTTGTAATGTTTAGAGTCCTCTTCTGGCCATGAGTTGAACTTCTATGAAAACACTCACTGTCTTCATGACTAGCTCTGGTGAATCTGTATGCTTCGTGAGGGTTGGTTTGTTTGTTTGTTTTTTTATTTCAGGGCCAGAAAAAATATAAACAGAAGCCTGAAATGAAGAAACTAGCCTGATCTACTCCATGGAAATACTGCAAATCAGGGTTTCTCTAAGATATCGTTAAAAGGTGTATGATTATCACAGGTCTTGAAACACTTTGAAACATTACAAACTGCACCTTTAACATTATGGCTGCCACCTCACGCTGATGCCGTGTAATTAGGGAAGGGTTTATGTGCCCAAACTTGAGACCACACCCTCTCATTACTGTTTGTGCTGTAAATAGAAGTTGTTTAAGAGAACATTGTTTAATCATGTGTTCCAGCACTGTTTCCATCATGCCCTTGTCCACTTTCCTTTACTTGACCTCGGAGTCATATCATGCTAACTAGCTAGCATGCTAACTGGCCATTAGCCAGCAGACTGTCAGCCCTGAAGTAACAAACTTCACTTAGGCTGTAAATGAATGGAAAAGCCATTAGAATAGCTAATGGGACTCAATCAAGGGAATTGGACAAAGTGTGAAATACAGTATTGGAGCAAGGCCTTAAATATACGTGTGTGTGTTAAGAGATTTTAAGTTTGGGCCAATTTCGTGTTGCTCTTCACTGTAAATACTGCTTAAGCTTGAATCATTTTGTTTTAATGCTAATTATTTTAGTTAAAATAAACAGTGCATGTGTTTGTAAAGTGTCTTTTCTCTCTTATACTGACAGATTTTAAACTTGTACTATTAAAAATTACCCAAGCCATGTTGGAGATAATAACTACTCCAAGTTAAATAATAATAACTGCTTAATTTTGATGAAACATTAATTTCATTAGATGACAGGAAAAGGCAACGACACTTTTCCCCTCATCAACACATTCAGATTCTGTGAATATGAAAAGTGAAAATGCGCTCATTCCTACACTCCGCCCCCTTCTCCTGGTGAACCGTTACTACATGAAGATGTGAAAACTTTCCACAAGTCAGAAACTCGTCATTGCCGTAGTAATTGCATTCTCACCCTAAAGGATGCGTCTGATGCGTACCGTACACTGCGGTAAAGTTCAGAACCTTGCAGGCTGACTATTCGCAAGATACAGTGATTAGTATGGTGGCATGTAAATGCAAAACACATTAACAAATCAAAAACGACAGCAAAAACAAAGACGCAACAGAAAACTCAACAAAAACGCAATAGCAAATCAGAAAACAACAAAAACGCAACAGCAAATCAGAAAACGCAACAAAAACACCACCACAAAAAAACAAAACAAAAGCAAATTCAAGACAGCAAATTTAAAAAAGAAAAAAAAAAAACACATCACAGGTCGCTGTAGATGAGCGATGGGGAAGCGTCTATGCCAAAACAAAAAGAATCACAGCAGTGAAAGAATAAGAAATATAATACAGTATTATTGTGTATTATTTGCGTATTGGTTTTCATTAGGGACGTGGAGCAAACGTGACGCACTGAAAAGCAAAACCTTCACTGCAATGTTCTTATGTTGCTTGAACACATTTTCGGTGGAAAAACAGCAGGTCATCGCTGTTTTAGGTAATGTCAGCGTACAGCAAAAATGAAGCACAGACAACATTTCTGATCTTTTAGTCAACTTTTATTAATTCATTTAATTTGATTTAATTCATTTTACTTTTTTTTTTTTATTCTCCACATACAGTCATGGTTCACAGAACCAAATTTTTTCCCCCTCAGTAAGTAAATACCCAATGACAATATAAATATAAAATGAGGATCTGAACACTGTTACAGGGTCTGAGATGCGGTGTGACAGGATCTGTAAGATCATGCGAGTATGCCTGTGATGAGCTGTAGTGTTTTAATTAGAAATCAAATACACCTGATGTCTCCGGGTCACGTCCCATTCAGCCAGGATTTTCAAATCTTAATCATGGCCTTGTTCACGCCAAGGAGTTTAAAACAAACCTGTTATTAATACACGTCTGTGAGGGAAAAATTCAAGTCTGCTAATGTTAAGCTAATGCTAAGTTAAACGTCTACTTTCTAGTTTATCTAATGTTCTCATATTCCAATATAGATTTTTTTAAATACATTAACCTGCTGGTGCACCTCAACAATGGGGGGAAAAAAATGGAAAGGGGAACTTTAGATCTGAAATTGCAAAAAAAAAAAATAAATAAAAATAAATAAATAAATAAAGTGCTGGAAATTATAACTAAAGTGGAAATATACAGACCCTCGCTGGTGACATCACTACTTGAAATAATAATAATAATAATAATGTGTGGTCCTTGGGACCGAAAATTATGCAAGGAAACTTTACTTTATTCAACATCTACTTTATCTCATTATTGCAAATTACAGAAGTGAGATGTTCACTGTTTTGTATACTGTGTTTGCAAAATAAATAAATAAATAAATAAGTAAATTATTGTCCTACGTGAAAAACTTATTCAAAACAAACATTATATTCAATCCAGTTTGGGGCATGCCACATTTCATTATCTCGTTCTCTCGCATTACAGAGTCATGGCTACAATTAATTATCTCATTGTCTCACATTACAGAGTTATGACCACATTTAATTCTCTCATTGTCTCGCATTACAGAATCATTGCCATATTTAATTATCTCATTGTCTCGCGTTACCATGTCATGGCCACACTTAATTATTAAATTGTCTCGCGTTGCCAAGTTGTGGCCACACTTAATTATCTTGTTTTCCCATGTTATAGCCACACTTAATTATCTTGTTCTCTTGCATTACTGAGTCATGGCTTCACTTAATTATCTTGTTCCCACGTGTTAAGTTGTGGCTACACTTAATTATCTCGTTTGCTCGCGTTACTAAGTAGATTCCACATTTAATTATCTCATTCCCTCGTATTACAGAGTCATGGCCACACTTAATTATCTCGTTCCCTCGCATTACAGAGTTATGGCCACACTTATTTATTTCATTGTCTCGCGTTGCCAAGTTCCCATGTTACGGCCACACTTGATTATCTTGTTCTCTTGCATTACTGAGTTGTGGCTACACTTAATTATCTCGTTACTAAATAGTGTCCACATTTAATTATCTCATTCTCATGTGTTAAATTGTGGCTACACTTTCTTAATTATCTAAATTATTAAGTCCTGATTCCCGTTCGCTCTTCTTAATAAGTCATGGCCACGCATTATTTTTATTAAGTAGGGATGTTACCAGCAGGGCTCTATAGAAATATGACTCAGGAACACACTGGATTTTTTTACTGTACCATTACAGAATTTGTATCTTGAAAATTTAATCATGAAATGTTACAAGAGAGCAAATCTATACAGACAGGACACGTACTTAAATCCCAAAATCTACGTGTCTGATCTAGGCATGGATAATTTGGTTATACAGTATATTACAGTATGCTGAGCACTCACTGCACTGTATCGTGGATGTTTAATAATAACGTCATGTCCCCCGGCATTCCATTTAGAAGGACGCTGCCTGGGTAAATAGCACCCTAGATAAAGTCTGTCACATTCTGCAGCAGAAGGACAGCAGACTTCTGTTTTTTTTTTAAATTTTTTTTTAAAGTTAATTAAAATAATATGAACACTTTATATCACCTGCCGAGTCCAAACAAACAATATCCCTGGACACTCTGTAGTGAGGAACGTTGCCTCAGCAGGGATGAATGAGCATGTAGGGTGGAAAGCGGTTTGGGACAAAGCCGCAGAGCTAATCATGGATGGAGTAGCTTTCAGTACAGAAACTCTAGTGAGTAAAAGCGATTCAACAGGAATCAAGTGTGCGTGCTGTATTCATTTGGGACGAGGCCACAGAGCCGGTGTATCTGCACCATCGGCGAGATAAAATGAGCGTTTAACAAGCAATTGATCTTAAAGAGGAACCTTACAGGGAACTAGTTCATGACCTTGATCATACACACAACGAGACTAATCCTACAAAAAAACAAACAAAAAAACAAAACATTGCAAATCCATACAAACTACAGGAGACTGGGCTGTGTCCCAATCTAACACAATGTTTCTTAAACAAAACCCATGACACTGATATACACACTGATATATACACAATATTGCACTTGTGTAAAATATCAAGTATGTTCATGCATAAAAATGTTTACGGGAAAGAAAGACAAAAAGAGCTTATCAGTTAAGTTTTTTTTGCTGTGTGTTTCTCTTTCAATGTGTACAGTATATACAGTAGCAACCAAATACACATACACACACACACACACACACACAATCTCTCTCTCTCTCATGTGGAAGACCATTTACATTCTTAAATGCTTACAAAAATGCTACACTTCACACTCTGGCTGTGACGCTGTATAGGTGTGATGGTGTACAGTGAGAAATGAAATCATTCTAACATTAACGTAACATCACGTAACATCACGAATCTAAGACTAAGGGTTTTTTTTTTTTTTACAGCTTACCCACTACTGGTAATTCAATAAGGGAAATGTATTCTCCCTTTATATTTAAATCTGTGTGTTTAACGACTTGTTCGTTGGCCACTCTCAGCCTGTAACAGGAATCTGAAAGTGTGCTTTATTAAAGGTGAGTGCTCTTGTTCGGTGAAGCAGTCAAGCTGCTGAGATTTGTCTTACAGCTGATATTAGACAGTGTTCGTATCAACCGTAGGCCTGTAGGAATCGAGTCCGCTCTCGAGACGTTTCCTGTACTGACTTGGACTTTCTGACATTTGTACTTGGTCCAAGCATTGGTCTCGTTAAATACGATCTTGATCTTGACCTTGAGTTTGTTCAAATGTTTGTGTTGTCTTTTCCTGTGTTTTCCACACGCAAAAAGTCTGGTGCCAAATAATTCCTTCTTCTAGAAAACAGGCCAATCATTGCCGCAATGCCTGAATGAAGCCAACTAGCTGAAGGAAAACCTGACATCCAAAAGGACTTGAGGCTTTGTGGTCTTGCTCTCGCTTTCATCCGGACTCGATCTTGATTATGAGTCTTGCCTCAATCTCGGCTAGTCTTGGACATGACAACGATCACTTGACTGCAGCCCTAATTAACCGTAACACAAACGTGTGCTACAAGTGTCTGGATCATTAGTGTGATCTCGAGCAACCTTTTCCAGTTACATCTAAATTTCTTTTCGAAATAACAAACTAAAAAGTCACACATTGCTTACTTAGATTTTCTAATTCTACAGTACTTAACTTGCCCCTGTTTCTTGAGGTTTAACTAAAAATGTTACTACAGGGGGTTCAGAAACATTTACCTCGCAGCGTATATGGACAAGTTTCCACCAATCTATTCCACCATGTCTAAGAGCAGGGCTGTGAAACGTACAACACGCCAAATCGCACTGTGGACTGTAACTGGACTGAAAGATTAGGGAAAAAAGAGCTAGTCTCCGTTATTCCACTAGGAGGCAAAATAGAGCAATAAACTCAGAGCCTAAACTCAGCTACTCACAAAGTGTGTTAATGATACATAATGCTTCAGTAACATACCAAAAAAAAAGGCTCTGTAACCATGTCTCTTTTCAAAAGAATTAATTTAGGAGTTTCACAGCAAAAGGGGGTGATATATCAATACTGGGGTGTTTTTTTTGTATATTTATTTGTTTGTTTTTCGGTGTTCGTGTGTTTGTAGGCGATATACTGTATGTTTAATCTGGTTGTGATAAGATAAATGCTGATCAGAGAGGAGATGTTGACGTCTTACTGGTCAGTAGATTTATTTTTTGGTCATCACTCAACAGTGTGTGATGTGGCCCGTTACCTAAAATGAGTTCCCCTGATTTACAATATTTTCACTCCCATGACTGAATAGTGATGTTCGGCTTTCATGCATTTTTCTGAAGCTCTTAGCTATTTACGTTTAGCTAACTGTAACTATAAAGAGCTGGAATTCCCATCATTACCGTGTTCCCTAAATGATTCAAGGAAACTTGTGAAATGGTTTCCAATGTCCTCCAAAGGTCACCCCAAATCACCTCCGGATAGATCGAACATCTTTAAGTGATTTAACGGATTTATAATTAAATGAATAAACACTGTATCTATTGGACATATAATATCAGAATTTATACCACAGGCAAGTTGAATTCTGAGGGTGTTGATTAATTTTCTATTACAGCAGCTCTGACAATAGTCCCCATTGTAACATAAATGTTAGGTTTATATTAATGCGCTCATTCGAATATGTTATCGTTTCTATAGTAACAGCTTATTCGCAGCGACTTGCATGGTGGAAGGTCCACATAGTCTAAGACTGATAATAAACGGATTTTTTAAAAAAACAAAAAACGTTGTTATTTAACAAAGGAAAACGTATAATCGCTGATATGGTGACTTTTCTGTACGGATATGTTTATTTCACATTTAAGGAAGGAGTCTCCAGTGTGAGCGCTTTGTAAGAGTCAGTGAATTTTCTTCCATGGAAACGTTCCAGTTTCTCAGTGACATGACAGGCTGTGTTTTTTTGCGTATTAACGTCAAGAAAGGACGACTGTTTATAGCTACTATAACATAAGGGATAACAGGAACTAACTTATCTCACGGAACACTAAGCGCGATGTTCATTAATAAACTCCTGTAGTATAACAGGAATAAAACACTTCAGGATGTGCTGTTATAGGAAAATAATCCACTTTAGGCTGATAACGGCATGGATTATTTTCCTATAACAACATGACCCGTCATGTGTTATTCCTCACATATACACTTATTCATCTATGAGAGTTAGGATGTTAGTGCTGATGTGGCATTGAGGCGACATGAGGCTGAAATACAGAAACTCCGGAACATAAGATGGCGCTGCTAGTTATCCGCCTAGCAAACGTAAAAGATAAAGTAAACGTATTTACACTACACCACCTGATCCAACCTTCCACCTGACTCCCGGCACTATAATTACATAATGAGCCACTGACTGCGTAATACAGGCTTCTATACCAAAATTCAAACAGACATTTGAACACCTAGTACCTTTACACTCGATTCTAAACAGCTAAGGTAGAGAGTCAAGCATGCAGATCACGTCAACATCTCACGTGTCACATTCAAGTTTGTGCAAATTACATAAAAAAAAAAAAAAAAACATGAACACTTAGAGCTAATCTCACACATACTTCTAGTACCAAAACATTATTAAAAAAAATACTAAAAATAAAACATGCATGAGCCGATAATTGATTAATGATACACTGCGGTATTTATCACACACGACTGCACTACTGTGATCTTGCTAAAGTATCTAGCATTTACGATTGTGTGCTAATTAGCACTTTTTACAAAACCCTCCACACTGCACACTGCATTTGAGGATATTAGGAAAGAAGTATATTGTGGGATGTATGTGCAAAAATATTCAGATTTTATGAACCGTGATAAAAGGTTGAGGAATATTTTGTTGCATTTTTTTAAATTGGCACATGCAATGAGTGTACGTTGGTTTGACAGTGTGTGTGTGAGATATATAAGTCCCTAAAACTCAAACACACACGTAACTGACGTAACACACACGCACCCACCCACACGGTGCAGCTGAAATAAGACTGAGGTCCAGTGCTGTTTTCACCTCTCACACTCTTCCCATGAACACATACACACACACTGCAGTGATGCATCTCATTAGCAGCCTATCCTAACTGTACCAGTCTATATACAGCAAAGTCAAAGAAAATGTTTATAATTAAAAAAAAAATAAAAGCAATAACACTGTAATGGTCACTAAGTAACAGGAAGTAAAGCTCTTCATGGCACCTGGTTGTCAGTAGAGCAGGAAGAGGACACAGAAGTTAACACACTTTCCTTCCACACACACACAGATTTTGTTCTTGCATTTGAACCATGACCTCTGACCTTTGCCCAATAGTGGTGTGAGGTCATAGTGTGAAGGAGGGGTCGTATTTGCGAATTTCTTGTAAGAGACGTTCTCGGTCGGAGACGGCAGAGGAGAGGGCGGAGTGAACGTCAGCAAGCTCAGACTGTAGGGCCTGGATCTGAAAACACACACACACACACACACACACACAAGAAATAAACTATTAAACTATTAAACAGCTAAAGCTGTGAAAGTGACGTGTGCCCTAAAATGACTTTTGGTACATCAAGCAATACAAGAATCATTTAGCAAATCAGCACAAGTCATTTAGCGTAACGGTTCAAAGAATCATTAAAGACTAATTTATCCAAACAACTCCAAGAGTCACAGACAAGAGTCTTTTAGACAAACAGATAAACGAGTCACTTAGCCAATAGATGCATGAGTCATTTAGCCAAATACAGTATTTACAGGAGTCATTTTGTCAAACAGTTCCAAGACTCATTTATCCAAACAGTTCCAAGAGTCTTTTAGCAAATCAGAGGGAAGTCATTTAGCCAAACGAGTCATTAGGCAAAACAAATAAAC
Organism: Pangasius djambal; assembly: GCA_022985145.1. Classification (NCBI taxonomy): domain Eukaryota; kingdom Metazoa; phylum Chordata; class Actinopteri; order Siluriformes; family Pangasiidae; genus Pangasius; species Pangasius djambal. The sequence continues at coordinate 3,794,322 of CM040990.1, read as the reverse complement.
AAGTAATTTGACCAAACAGTTGCAAGAGTCTTTTAGCAAAACAGATTCAAACGTCATTTAGCCAAACAGGTAAAAGAATCATTTGGTCAAACAGGTACAAGAGTATTTAAGCCTAACAGTTCAAGGAGTCATTTATCCAAACAGTTTCAAGAGTCATTTAGCAAATCAGCAAAACAGATACGTGAGTCATTTAGTCAGTCCTTTCTGTGTGTGTGTGTGTGTGTGTGTGTATACACCTTGTTATCTCCTTCAGGTCCACAGCAGGCTTTGCTTCCTGATTGGCTGGCAGTGGCTGAGAGAGGAAAGTAGACAGACATCAATAAATCACACACGCACACACACACACACACACACACACACACACACACACACACACACACACACACACACACACACACACACACTGTGTTAATGTTCCCACTCTTCTGTTTTTCTGTCTCCTCTTTCTGTATACGACACTGACAGCAAGTTAGCCTTCTGGCTAATTAGTGTGCTAACTGGTTAGCATGATATGACAACAAGGTCTACAATGCTTTTACTAAACAACTTTTCGGCATTCATGTTTCCCTGCTGCCTAGCAACAGTATAATCATGACTTTACCACTTAATCGGTGAATATAAAGTTTTTCAGCACAAACACAAGAGAACTCCTACAGCTCCGCCCCCTCACCTTGAGCGTGATGCGGGTGTTGTGTACGGTGATTCTGACTGGCTGGGCGTCTGAGCTCAGCTCGTCCTCCATGAATGGACCGAGTGTGTTTATTGTTGAGGTGAGCAGCTCGGCCTCGCACCCACGCACACACACCTCTACGAAACCTGCACTCTCCGCCGCACAGCAGTGACGCCCCGCCCCTGGCCCCACCTCCACCCTCACACTCACCACGGGGGTGCGGGACACTGGGGACGTCGGTGGAGTGGAAGCACCTGTACAGGGGAGAGAGGAGATTGCTCTGATTCTGGGTGAGGGTAATGTATCTCTCCATCTCTCAGCGCACGTGTGCGTGTGTCTCACCATGTGGGAGCGTTTGCAGGTCAACCACTCGCTGGTTTCCCAGCTGCTTTGGCGTAACAGACTGAACCTCCATCGCCACCACTGCATCCTGTGCATGGAGCTCAATCACAGAGCGAACAGCACGCAGAGACAGCAGCAGCACACACACCTGACAGAGAGAAAGACAGCTGTTGTAGTGATGTCATATCATAAAGTGTATAAGTGAACTGAAGCTCCGCCCCTGAGACACGTGTCACATGGCAAAAATATATAAACCATCACCACAATAGTTTTCCTAAAAATCGTTCACCTCACTTCATTTCTTGGCTACAGATTAGGAAACAGGAAGAGGTACAGTGCTTTTGCTTTTGCACGCACATGTGTGTGTGTGTGTGTGTGTGTGTGTGTCTCACCATATCCTGAGACATGTCCTCAGTGCTGTGAGACAGAGAGCTGCTCAGCTCAGCTGATGATCCTCCGTCTGTCCTCGCTGAGTGTACAGGAGTGCCATTAGGACGAGTGGACTCTGAGATAGAGTGAGACAGACAGACAGAGAAAGAATAGAAATAAAAACAGAGTGAGAGAGAAATAGAGCAATGCACACAGACATGCAGAGAGAGAGAGACAGACACAAAGGCATGCAGAGAGATACACACAGACAGATAGACAGAGAGACAGAAACATGTGCAGAGAGAGACAGACAGAAAGCGAGAGAGAGAGAGAGAGAGAGAGAGAGAGAGAGAAAGAGGAAGAGAGAGAAAGGGACAGAGAAACATGCAGAGGGAGAACGACCGAGACACGAAGAGACAGATCGACAGGAAGACAGACACATACAGAAAGAGACCAGAGAAACAGGCAGAGAGAGACAGACAGACAGAGAAAGAGACATGCAGAGAGACAAAGAGACAGACAGACAGACAGTCAGAGACACACAGACAGAGACACAGGAGCAAAGAGACAGAGCATGAGAGACAGCGAGACATGCAGAGAGAGAGAGAGACAGAAAGAGACACAGAGACCGAGAGGTGTGTCTTAATGAGTGATGGCCGAGATATAGAGAGGGAGATGACTAACGTGGTGATGATGTCATACCCGAGTCTGTGAGGATGACGAAGTTTTCGCTGGTGTCACTGTCCAATGAGAGGCCATCATCAGTCGCGCTGGTGTCCATGACCACGCTGTCACAGGAATTCTGGGAAAACGAATGTTTGAGGGGTGGCAGACGCAGAGTGGCGTCATCTGGTTCTCTACACACACACACACACACACACGCAGCAGGTTAACACACAATCCGTATGCACATTAAACCTCTCTATAAACACTCAACAAGTGCACTGTGATATATCTGATATTTTTACAGTAGACGCTTAAAAACATCACAAATTTCGAATTCTATATTTTGTGTCATGGCGGAATTAACACCAAATGTAATTATAGTGGGTTTTTTTTGGTAAATTTAATCCCATTTCCATCGACTCTTGTGCCTTTCCACCTTCTGTATATTAAATGTTTAACAGCTACACGCCTAGCTAAAATGTTAGCCTCATCTCGCTTCTTACTTGCTCTGAGTGCTGAATATTTTGCTCATGGCAGAGCCGCGGCTCAGGATGCTGAGAGCGTCTTTAGTGATGGACAGCGCCCCCTTGGTGAGGTCCAGGGAAGCGCTGAGGGCGTCTTTAGTCACGTCTTTGGTCACGCTGAGTGCGTTGGACAGCTCCCCCTCCAGGCTGACCATGGAACTGTACTGATTCTGCATTGTAGCCGGAGACAGTGGTGGTGAAACGACAGAGGTCGCGACCTGGGATTCGCCTCCCTGACCATTCCCTTCGTCCAATCCCTCTTCAACAGCCTCGCATGCCTCCTCTACAGGCCCCTCCCCTGCTCCATCACACTCATCCTCCTCCTGCTCCAACGCTTTTTCCGTGCTTCCCACGATCCCGCTGTCTGGACGCGATGGCGAGAGGTCAGAGTCCGTCAGGCTTTGCGTGTCTGTTTCCTCTGGCGCTTCTTCCTCTGTTTTCCCGACGATAGGTGGAAGAAGCAAACTGAAATCCAGCGCTTCCAAGAGGAGAGATACACACACTGTGGGAGGAGCCACCGTTTTAGTCTTTGCACTCGGAAAGCGATTGAGGTCGGAGGCTAACCTAGCGAGATAATCCTTCATCCGGAGCAGAGCAACGTACTGATAATGACTGAGCCACATTCGGATTGGAGTGATGGACTGAACCAGGAAGTGGATGGATGCTAATGGAGCGTCGTGATTGGACGGATTTTCGGCGCCATTTTCTCCATTTTTTGACGATCCCTCCTGACTCAATGACCTTGTTAAAGCTTGCGGGCGGCACACCCACACACACCCAGTGAACGGCTCCATGAACGGCGGCGCTTTGCCTCCTTGCCGCGCGCCCTCAAAACACCCCGCTGCACGGGACAGGCTGAGACTCCACACATCCCGTGAAGATGACCGTGAAAGTGCGAGCGAGGTATCAGACTTTAGGAACGCTGGAGGAAGGGGGTGCAAGGTGTTCTGGTCACGAGGAAAAGGAGAGATTGGTGAGGGTCGGAAAAATGGCTGAGAGGAAAAAGAAGAGAAGGTGGACTCGAGGTCGGAGAAGGACGAGTGAGGAGAGTGATGGGTGTTGCTTAGAAACGCCTGAGAGAGAGTGAAACCCAGAGCATGTGGACGATCAGGGTGATCCAAGATGGACGAGTCGAGAGGAACAATCAGCTATGGAGGAAAAAAAAAAAATAAAAAATAAAAAAAATAAAATAAATAAAAATAAAAAAAAAGACAACAATCAGCAAGACAGGAAGATGGAGAAAGTGTTTTGGTAAGATAAAAGCATTACAGATGACAACACAAAAAAAATAGATAAAGGAATACTAATATTTTAAAGCTGCTCAAGAGCTAGGGTTCTTGTCTTAAGGAATTCATGAGCTTACCTTCAGCTGCGTAGCGTCCACCCTGACATCCACGTGTTCATCACTCTTGCTGCTGTCCTGCAGATGATAAAAGGCCTTCACCTGCTCCAGAGTCGTCAGCAAGCCACGACAAAACACATACATCCACAACACACTCGCAGCGTCCACACACAGCTGCAGACCGTTCAGCTGACCGTACAGATTAGAGCAGGGCACTGCAGAGACACATGACAAAAAGACAGACAGAAAAGAGAAAGAGAGAGAGAGACTTGTTAGCCTGTTTACCTCAGCACTAGTCTGTGGTTAACATGTTCATTTTAAAACTAGCTCATGCTTAACCCTGTTTATTATTTACTATAAAAATGAACTGTCTTACTATAGGGTTAATTTGTTGGTTAGGCTGTTTAATACAGCTCTAGTTTGTTGTTTAGCCTGCTTAACATAGCAATAGTTTGCTAATAAGCCTGTAGTGCTAATTTGTTGTTTAGCCTGTTTACTACAGCAATAATTTGATGTTTAGCCTGTTTACTATATCTGTAATTTGTAGGTCAGCCTTTTTACATACAGTTCTAGTTCTCTGGTTAGCCTGTTTACTATAGCACTAATTTACTGGTTAGCCTGTTTACTATAGCGCTAGATTGTTGGTTAGCAGGATTAATATAGTGCTAGTTTGTCGGTTAGGCTGTTTACTATAGCACTAATTTACTGGTTAGGCTGTTTACTATAGTGCGAGCTTGCTGGTTAGCAGGATTAATATAGTGCTAGTTTGTCGGTTAGGCTGTTTACTATAGCACTAATTTACTGGTTAGGCTGTTTACTATAGTGCGAGCTTGCTGGTTAGCAGGATTAATATAGTGCTAGTTTGTCGGTTAGGCTGTTTACTATAGCACTAATTTACTGGTTAGCCTGTTTACTACAGTGCAAGTTTGCTGGTTAGCCTGTTTACTAGAATATTTTAGTCTATTTAATAAATTGCCAGTTTGTGGATCAGAATTTTTTATTGGTTTAGCAAACTGACAGGATGAGAGCTGACATATTCAGAATGTCCTGATGTCTACATGGGAAATATCTACCAAGCTCTGTCCTGTTCTTGACACGTTTGTAGTAAAATTAAACTACTCGTCTTAGATGATATTGCAGTGAGTATGCTAATGCTAGTTGGTGTTTCAGCCTGTTAACTCAAATGCTAGGTTGTGGTTAGCCTGTAACGACCTACATAGTGTACATGAAGTGAACCGTACTCACAACGACTTCCTGTAAATACAGGAAGGATTCTGTTTCTACATCCTGTATCTGTATTGTCACATACAAACTGAAAAAAATTAACTAAATAATAAAATAAAAACAACTGCAGTGAAATATCAGAGGTACCAGGTCCTCCAGCGCTGTGAGGGACGTAATACTCAGTAAACTGCAGGTGGATCGCAGGCGTGTTCTCCGCCATGTTCAGCACTTTGCGGTTACATGATAAAAGCGACTGGGTTTTCTTGCTGTGACGCCCCCCGGTGGACACCTGAGACAACACAGAGACGCACAACACTGAGAAACAAGAGCTCAGTTTCACCACATGGGCAAACAGAGGAAGTGTGCTTCTCATAGCAGTGAGTCACATTTACATCTGAGGTTCTTCATTTAGTTCTTCAGAACTTTGGAAAATTCCTGACATTTAAGCATCTGTGTGTGTGTCTGTGTGTGGGTAAAACACCTGTGATGTCATCACATACACTGGAGGTGTGTGGGAGAAAGGGACAGAGAGAAACAGACAGATAGATCCGAGACAGATAGACAGATAGATAGGAAGAATAGAATAAAGAAAGATACCAGGAAGCTGTTTCTCTGGAAAGGTCAAAATACTTTTCTGACATAATTTTAATAACTTCCCATTGCCCAAAGTTTTTGTTCTCCATTTTTTTGTGCTAAACCCTCTTACAGCAGCAAACCCTGATCCGAGTTCGGAGTCTCACGAGAAGTTTTGTAGCTTCTTTATAAATAAAATCACTGCTATCAGATCGCAAATTTCACCTGCTTCAGGTCAAATGTCATACATTTCAAGCACTTCATACACTTCTTCTCGTTTTCTCGAATCTCAGCCCACATCTCTTTCCGATCTGTTAGACAGTATCTCCCATATGAAACCAAGCACCTGCTCTCTTGATGCTATTCCTCTAAGCTCTTCAAAGATGCACTGGACACCATTTCCCCTAGTGTACTCTCGATCATCAATAGCTGCCTAGAAAACAGTACTGTTCCAGCATGCTTTAAACATGCCATAGTCCAGCCACTGCTTAAAAATACAAATCTGGATCCTACTGATCTCAGAAATTACAGACTTACCTCAAAATTGAAATTTCTATCAGAAGTAGAAGAAGGAGAAGTTGGAGAAGGTTGTATTATCTCAGCTTTCCCCTCATTTAGTTCGTCACGATATCTTGGACCCCTTTCAATCAGGTTTCAGAGCTAAACACAGTACAGAGTCCGCCCTCCTAAAAGTGACCCTAAATGACCTTTCATTAGCTGTAGATTCTGGAAACTGTGCCATCCAGGTAATGTTGGACTTAAGTGCTGCTTTTGAAATCACCATATCCTCCTAAACAGATTAGAACATGAGGTCGGCATCCATGATGCCGTACTAGATTGGTTTCTGTCATATCTTACAAATAGGAGTTTCTGGGTGGAAATTGGAGTGTTCTCATCGACCATAGTTCCCATCACCTGTGGAGTGCCACAAGGCTCCTTTCTGTGTTTATTTTCTTTATACTTGCTCCCTCTTCGCTCCATTTTTGAGCGTCACAAGGTTTCCAGCACTGTTAATGCGGATGACGCACAGCTTTACCTCCCATTAAAATCTGGTATAAATTCTTTGACTCCTCTTTTAGACTGTCTAAGGGACATTAAAGGCTGGATGGATGAAAACTTCCTTCAGCTAAATGAGAAAAAGCCCAAAGTAATCTTGTTTGGCCCTTCACATCTGTTAGATAGTTTTAGCTATAGTCTATAGGGCCCCCTACAAGCCTATATTCTTACCCAAGTCAAAAATTTGGGGGTAATTTTTGATTCGGAATTAAAATTTGACAAACAAAGAAATTCTGTTGTCAGAGCTAGTTTTTTTTTCCAGCTTAGGGGACTTCGCAAGTTTAAAAAAAATCTCACATTCAAAGATGTTGTGGCTGTTACTATCCATGCTTTTATTTCATCAAGCCTTGATAATTGCAATGCCCTATATGCTGGAATTAGCTGGAATCTCGTGCTTGCAAATTGTACAGCATGCTGCAGCTCGCTTTTTGACTGGGACCAAAAAGAGAGAACACACATCGGCCGCCTTAGCCTCACTGCACTGATTACCGGTGAAATATAGAGTTGATTTGAAGATTTTACTGCTTGTTTTTTAAGCCTTGCATGGACTTACCCCATATATATTTCAGATCACCTCCACCTTTGCCTTCGCTCTTCTCAGTGAACTTTAAGATCCTCTTCTCAACTGTTACTAACCATTCCCCGGGCACGATTAAAAACCAAAGGCGATAGGCCTTTTCTGTGATGGCACCGAGGCTATGGAATAGTTTGCTCTTCTCTGTCAGATCCTCCTGTACAATAAACTCATTTAAATTGTCCCTTATCTATAATTTGCCCTGTTTTTTTTTTTGTTTTTTGCCACTGTTTAGCTGCTTATTTTCTGGTCTTAGTTATATCTGGTTTGTTTTCTTACAGTAATTATTGGCCTATATATTTATTTTCATTCTTAATTATATTTTAATGTTACCATTTTAATGTATTTTTATTTATGCCTGATGTGCAGCACTCTGGTCAGCACTCGTTTTAAATGCTATATAAATAAACTTGACTTGACTGGACAAACAGACAGACAGACAGGCAAGTAGGCAGGCAGACAACCAGCTAAAAGCTGAAAACAATTCCCTATATGCTTGGTAGTAATCCCCTGTCTCAGTTCTGTAGTTTTTCGTACTTCACACTCTATTTCTCTTCCTACTTTTCTCGCCCTGGTAATCATCCCTCCATCTTTCCTGTGACCACAAACTCTTTCACTTCTCTGTTCTGTTTGAATGCGTCACGGTAACACAATCACCTGAGGAGAGACAGGTGGAGATAATATACAGCCACAGAGACAGATAGATAGGCAGGCAGGCAGGCAGGCAGGCAGACAGACAGACAGACAGACAGATAGATAGATAGGCAGACAGACAGACAGACAGACAGACAAACAAGTACACTGCAAGATGGACAGATGGATAGACATGGGTGACATGAGACAGTGACGCTATCCACAACTGGCTGGAATTACAATCTGATATTATTATGGTGAGAAATTATGCTGAACTATAATGGGGCGGGGCTACTATCCCTAAACCCCTGAAGAAAAGTACTCCTGAAACATTGGGTTATTTTGTGAGTACAATTTTTAAATGAAACCTATGATCGTGTGAGTGTGTGTGTGTTGACAGAAACCTGGTGGATGTCCAGATCGTCCACACGGATCACCATGCAGCTGGAGCGGAGTTTCTTTAAAGCCAACCTTTCATCAGAGTCTGTAACGGACTCTCCATCTCCTAACAGACATAAAACAACAGGTTCACAAAAACTTAATACAAGATATATTTCTCAGAGATATTTCTTAGTTCTGTTGGGCTCACGAGGTTCAGATGGAGGTTGGGGAAATCCTGAGCTCTCTAGTTTCTTCTGAAAATCCTGTAGCAGTTTGGATGCCCACTGAGTGCGAGAGTCCAAGGCACTGCAGTGACGCTCCCAATGTCGACAGCCATCACCTACACACACACACACACACACACACACACACAAAATGACTACTCTGTTAGATATTATGCCTTTATTCATGAGATCAACAGCAGATTCTAATTTTTTTGTCTAAAAAAAAATTATACAGACTAATAGACTGAAACAAATGTAATAGAAAACATGACAAGGTAATAAATTAAAAGGCTGTCCCTGTATACACTCACTTGGTCTGTGGAAGGGGTAATAATCAAAGCCCAGTTTACGAAAGGTCAGCTGCATTGCACCCTCAGAGCCTGGAATAGGGGGTTCATCTAAAGAAGCAAAGGTCAAAGGTCAAATCTCAAGGCATCGTACATAAAAATAATATGCATTTGATTAATTTTGGACTGAACAGGACATGTAGGACAGGCAGCTAGGAAAGGTAAATGGGACAGAAAGAGCAGGTAACTAGAGCAGGTGTTTTCAGATGAAGAAATCATCTGACATACTGGCTACGTAATTGGGACTGGACAGGAAAAAAGACCACGTGTGTAATACATAGATCAAGCAAATATAAACACATTACTAAACTGAACTGAGGTAAACTAATGAGGCCAGGTGTGTTGTGGTGAGGTAAATGAGGCCAGGTGTGTTGGGGTGCGGAAATTGAGGCCAGGCGTGTTGGGGTGAGGTAAATGAGGCCAGGGGTGTTGGGGTGAGGTAAAAATGAGGCCAGGCGTGTTGGGGTGAGGTAAAAATGAGGCCAGGCGTGTTGGGGTGAGGTAAATGAGGCCAGGCGTGTTGGGGTGAGGTACCCGAGGCCAGGTAAGTTGGGGTGAGGTACCCGAGGCCAGGTAAGTTGGGGTGAGGTACCTGAGGCCAGGTGTGTTGGGGTGAGGTACCCGAGGCCAGGTGTGTTGGGGTGAGGTATCTGAGGCCATGTCTGCTGAGGCGAGGTAAGTGTGTTGAGGAGAGGTAACCAACCTGTTTCTGATGATGAGCTGTCGTTGCAGATGTGAAGGTCAAGGCGAGAAATAAACGTGTGATACGATGACTCCTTCACATCATAAAGGTCGAAATACTGTGCTAATGTGTTGGGCGTCGCCACGGGGACCGGGTGTGGCTCTGGCCACGGTGGACGGGGTCCAGGAGAGGTAGGGACTGTCTGAAACACAATTTATAGAAAGTTTTTAATCCTTAAAATAGTTGCATGCTTTTTAAAAGTAAGGGAAAAAACCATTCCTGAACTGAGGGGTGGATATCAAAAGTAAATACACCCCAGTTCAGAAATACCAGCAGGTGTAAGGAATGACATGTTCCATGCAGAGTTTTTTTTTTTTTTTACGTCAGATAATAAAAAGATTTAAATGTCAGAGAATTAATTGTCGGAGATGAAGAACTTAATCGGCAACTGTGTGTGACTACCTCCATGCTCTTCCTCTGCTGTGCGGATTTCTCCATGGCCTCACTCAGAGATTTAGCGTAATGGATGACGGCTTTAAGCTGAGAGTCGGTCAGAACCCACAGCAGGTCATCCAGGATGAAGAGCAGCTTCGATGCCAGAACATTACAGTCCTTCACCTGTCACAAATAACAATAATAAAAACTGTAATACTTTTATGTTTCATTTGTACTACCTTTGAATTTATACAATCTAGCTCACAGTCTTCTTCTTCTTTCGGCTTTTCCCTTCAGGGGTCGCCACAGCGAATCATCACTCTCCACCTATCCCTATCTTCTGCATCCTCAACACTTGCACCCTCTAGTTTCATATCCTCATTTATTACCTCCATATACCTCCTCTTTGGCCTTCTTCTTCGCCTCCTGCCTGGCAGCTCCATGTCCAACATTCTCCTACCAATATACTCCCTCTCCCTCCTCTGAACATGTCCAAACCATCTTAATCTGGCCTCCCTGACTTTGTCCCCCAAACGTCCAGCATGAGCTGTCCCTCTGATGTACTCGTTCCTAATCCTGTCCAACCTCGTCACTCCCAAAGAGAACCTCAACATC
>CM040990.1:3713363-3783565 GCA_022985145.1 Pangasius djambal | reverse complement strand
TGTCTTGTACACCTTCCCCTTGATACAATCTAGCTCACGGTGCTCTTACAAAAAAAAAACAACACAATTTCCGAGTTAACCAAAATGTAATAAAATATAAATAAATACAGAGGCACGTTAAGTGACATTAATGTGAACTAAAATTACATTTTGTATTGTGTTTTATTGGGTTTATACTGTTGATCCTGCTTTCCCTTGGCAGAAACATGCACACAACTGCAATAGGTTTATATAATCTCAACCTCCAGATGTTTTCTAGTGAAACGCAGCCACATTCCTCCCCTTGCACACATGTGTGAGGGATTTGTCAACAAGGGCTCACTGAAAACCCAGTGCTTGTGTCTCACTGAGCGATGCTATGAGTGTGGAACGTACCTTGTGTATTTGTGGGTGCGGTTTATGGTCTTCAGGGCAAATTATTATTATTATTATTATTATTATTATTATTATTATTATTATATGACATTACCCTGCGTTTAAGGGCGATCCGGATGCGCCCCTGGTTGGTGATGAGGCGTAGCGGTGTGTTCCCCAAATCCTGTTCCTCGCTCTCTATAGCGTCCGCTTCGATACGCAAACTCTGCCAGTTAATTTCTTTAAAGGTCAGCACCTGCAACACACACACAAAACATACAGTTAGTCTTTATGGTGTGTGTGTGTGTGTGTGTGTGTGTGTGTGTGTGTGTGTGTGTGTGTGTGTGTGTGTGCACGCTTGTGTGTGTGAGTTCAGATGTTCATGTTTTATTCTGTTAGCAAACATGCCTCACTCTTGCTTCAGGATTTTAAAAGGATCTCTATATTAAAGCCTGAGAAAGCGGACGATGTCATCACACAGGCCAAAACAGCAAGCTAGACTGGTGCTTCATGCTATAAAATTAACTATAAAGTAAATAAATATACAAAGTTATCTATAAATGTGACGTAGGGATATTTCCAAAGATGTATATTTCATTTGTGAGTATCCGTGTAAAGATAAAGGGTATATCTGATCACTTTTTGAGATAAAAGTCACTGATGTTAGATGTGTACATGTACCGTTATTTAAAGACGCATCACACCACAGCACTGTTTAATTTTCTAATCTACTTGGTCAAAAGGTGTTGATTCATTTTCAATAACAGCAACTCCGACAGTAGTGCAGCTGTAATTGAAATTAATGTGCTCCTTTTAATATGCCGTCGTTTCCATAGTAACAGCTCATTCACAGGAACTCGTATAAAGGACGCACCACATAATCTAAGACTATTAATAAACACTGCTTATTATTTAACGAAGAAAAATTTGTTAAAGGTGAAGGTCTCTCTAGGGAGACGTTTAATTACTTCTGTGGAAGGAGTCTCCAGTGTCAGTGCTTTGTAACTTTCAGTAAGTTTCCACCATGGGGAAAGTATTCAGACTGGGGGATTTTGCACTTCCTGGTTTCTCTGTAACATGATAAGCTGTGTTTTTTTTTTTTTTTGTCTTACTAACAAAAAAAGAGGAAAGAAAGAGAGGCAGGTGAGGGAACGACTGTTTATAGCTGCCATAACGCAAGTGATAACTTGTCTTGCAGATGTTCCACAACATTAATTGTAAATATGAAAAGTTAAAAAGCATGACAGTTATTAATCGCAATGGTAGAAGAGGAATAAAACACAGGACGGCTGTTGTAAGAAAATAATCCACAACAGGGTGGTGTGACACGACCCGACGCAATGCTGTATCATCCTGAAGTGTTTTATTTCTTTACTTAGCTAGTTAAATTGTCTTTGCAACCATCACTTGTGTGCGCTTATCTAGGTCACCTATCTAGGGCTTTAGTACGGATATCTGTGGTGTAAAAGCTGGGTTTTCTTTACTAGGACTTTGGATCAGTACAGACACTAACAATTCTAACAAACAAATATTATTTGTGTCCGTGTGTGTGTGTGTTACCTCTCCTCTCTTAGGGTGTGTGATTCGTGTGTATCGGAGGTCACTCTTCTGCCACTTAGGGTTCAGGCTGAAGCCCTGAAGCTGCCAGAGCTCGAAGGAGGCGTGAAACGCTCTGGACTTCACTTTAATAATGATGGAGTTAATGATGACCGACATGCCCTCCACAACCTTCTCTGCAAAGCCATACTCACTACACACACACGCGCGCGCGCACACACACACACACACACACACACGAGAGGACATCTCAGGTGTTTAGTTCTTTGAGCAAATGAATATCCTGTTCATCAAATCACTTATACATTGTGCAGAATAAAAAGGTCTGATACTTTATCGATGGATTATTTTTTTCACTAAGCGGAATGTTATGGTGCATATAAACCAAAATATACGGTATACAAGTTTAATATCAGTCCCAGTGTGGCAGGCAGGACTACACGTCTTCACTGGTTTATTGATCAGAAAAAGTGAATGTGGGCTGGGGGAACAAAACAGCTCATCTCTGACCTTTGACCTGCAGTGATGGCAATTGGGGAGGGGCCATTAGGAGGGCGGGGCTCCTCACACGTCATCATCTCTACTTCCACCTTGTCGAGAAACTATAGACAGAGAAGAGAGAAAGTTTTTAAATTGTTTATCTAGTCATCAGTTTCTGTCTGTCTGTTTGTCTTTCTGTCTGTTTCTCTGTCTTTCTGTCTATCTTTCTATCTGTTTCTCTGTCTTTCTGTCTGTTTCTCTGTCTTTCTGTCCATCTTCCTATCTGTTTCTCTTTCTGTCTGTTTCTCTGTCTTTCTGTCCATCTTTCTATCTGTTTCTCTTTCTGTCTGTTTCTCTGTCTTTCTGTCTATCTTTCTATCTGTTTCTCTGTTTGTCTTTCTGTCTGTTTCTCTGTCCATCTTTCTATCTGTTTCTCTGTTTATCTTTCAGTCTGTTTCTGTCTTTCTGTCCATCTTTCTATTTGTTTCTCTGTTTGTCTTTCTGTCTGTTTCTCTGTCTTTCTGTCTGTTTCTCTGTCTTTCTGTCTGTTTCTCTGTCTTTCTGTCCATCTTTCTGTCTGTTTCTCTGTCTTTCTGTCCATCTTTCTATCTGTTTCTCTGTCCGTCTTTCTATCTGTTTCTCTGTCTTTCTGTCCATCTTTCTATCTGTTTCTCTGTCTTTCTGTCCATCTTTCTATCTGTTTCTCTGTCTTTCTGTCCATCTTTCTATCTGTTTCTCTGTCTTTCTGTCCATCTTTATCTGTTTCTCTGTTTGTCTTTCTGTCTATTTCTCTGTCTTTCTGTCTGTTTCTCTGTCTTTCTGTCCATCTTTCTATCTGTTTGTCTTTCTGTCTGTCTTTCTATCTGTTTCTCTGTTTGTCTTTCTATCTGTTTCTCTGTTTTTCGTTCTGTCTGTTTGTCTGTCTTTCTGTCCATCTTTCTACCTGTTTCTCTGTTTGTCTTTCTACCTGTTTCTCTGTTTGTCTTTCTGTCTGTTTCTCTGTTTGTCTTTCTGTCTGTTTCTCTGTTTGTCTTTCTGTCTGTCTTTCTATCTGTTTCTCTGTTTGTCGTTCTGTCTGTTTGTCTGTCTTTCTGTCCATCTTTCTATCTGTTTCTCTGTTTGTCTTTCTGTCTGTTTCTCTGTCTTTCTGTCCATCTTTCTATCTGTTTCTCTGTTTGTCTTTCTGTCTGTTTCTCTGTTTGTCTTTCTGTCTGTTTCTCTGTTTGTCTTTCTGTCTGTTTCTCTGTTTGTCTTTCTGTCTGTTTCTCTGTTTGTCTTTCTGTCTATCTTTCTATCTGCTTCTCTGTTTGTCTTTCTGTCTGTTTCTTTCTGTCTGTCGGTTTCTTTCCAGAACAGAGAAGCGAAATAGCCCACAATCAAATGAAAAAGCAAGGGATGATCATCAGACCGAGAAAAGGCGGAAGAGAGACAGAGAAAGAGAGAGTGATGTATGAAAAATACAAATGAGAAAGAGAGAGGGGGATTCCCACCAGGCATATGGGGCTCGTCTTTAATTTCGTCCACTGGATCTGGAGGAGAGACGGTAAAAGAGAGAAAGAGAGAAATATAATAACAGATTACTTAAAGGACGTACCTAACTTTACAGACTACAATCAGTGTAAAGTCAAAAGTTCTTCCATCGTATTAAAACGTTCTCTCATAACGTGACTGTGAAAATGAACTGCACGTGGAACTCTAGCGCATTATCCGGCCTCACTCTGATGGCGGCTTTGTTGCAGTAGACACGGCTGATGGAGAGCCACGTGGGCAGATCCAGCATGTTCTGCAGAACCTCCTCGTCCAGCTCCAGGTTGGAGAGCTGACCCTCTCCCTTCAGCGTGCTCAGGTTGATCTTATCCGGAGACAGGTTCTTCGTAAACCTGTAACAGGCACAGAGCGAAAGCAACTCGCACTCATATCACAGTTACTAAAATCCCATACTAAATAGTACACAGAGTATGAATGCTAGTACGATGCAAGAAGAAAATTAAGAAGGAAAGAAGAAGGAAGGAAGAAGGAAGGAAGGAAGGGAAGAAAGGAAAGAAGGAAGAAGGGAGGAAGGGAGGAAGGGAGGAAGGGAGGGAATTAGGTAGGGGGAAGGGGGGAGGGAGGAGGAGAGGAAAGAAGAAGGAAGGAAGGAAGAAATAGTACACAGAGTATACTTGCTAGTATGATGCAAGAAGGAAATTCTGAAAAAAGGAAGAAGAAGGGAGGAAGAAGGAAGAGAGGAAGGAGGGAGGGAAGGAGGGAGGGAGGGAGGAGAGGAAGGAAGGAGGGAGGGAGGAGAGGAAGGAAGGAGGGAGGGAGGGAAGGAAGGAGGGAAGAAGGAAGGAAAGAAAGAAAGAAAAAAAGAAAGAAAGGAGGGAGGGAGGGAAGGTAAGGAGAAAGGGAGGAAGAAAAGATGGGATGGAGGAAGGGAGCCAGGAAGGGAAAAAGAAAAGAGGAAGAAAGGAAGGAGGAAGGAAAGAGGAAGAAGAGAGGGTGGGAGGGAGGAAGGAAGAAGGGCAGAAGAAGGGACAGAAGAAAGGAACCAGGAAGAAGGGAGGGAAAAAGTAAAGAGAAACAGAAGGAGGAATTGTTGAAGAAAGAAGAGAGGGAATAAGCAAGGCACGCAGGAAGGGAGGAAAGAAATAAAGAAGGGATGGAGAAAGAAAGAGGGTGAAGAAACAAGGAAGGAAAGAATGAAGGAGGTTTTAAAAACTCCTCTACGCGCTGTAACAGGTAACTCAGTGGACATTTAAACCTCTTTTTGCACCCAGTGTTTCATTTTTCTTTTTTTGAATCAAACTTTGAACCTACAGCAGTCCTTGTTAGCAAAACCTCGGCAAAATTCTCTATTGTGATACATATTGTGTATGATATTGTTGCAACATCGCCTGTTCCTAGTGGACAGCGCTGTCCTCAGAAGAGTGTCCCGTGTCTTTGGGCCTCGAACTCACAGCGTGGAGAGCAAACTGTCTTTCTGCAATCGCTACAAAGATGCGCATTCGGTCTTCTTTCTCAGTCGTGTGTGTGTACGAGACAGAGCCGTGGTCATGGAGAGACCAGAACACACGCGTGCTTTGGCATTATTCATTCCAAACACAGTGTTTTCTTTTGCCTCCCCCCCGCACTTTGTAAATATAAACAAACTGAATGCTAGCGTGTTTGGGGCTGGACTGAGTAACCCTGTCCCTCTCGGCCTCGTCTCATCACCACCACAAATCAGTCCCTCGCTGCCTTCCTCTCGAAATAGCTGACCTCTGTTACAGTTGGACAGAAGCTGAGACTCTCACAATCACTGCGTCTCACACACACACACACACACACACACACCACACACACACACCACACACACACACCACACACACACACACACACCGGTGTTTCATTCCTGTTCACACATCACACAAGTGTGTATCAGATCAGATTGTTCAGCAGCGAGACCTTGGTTTCCTTCACACGCTGTACATCTGCTCGCTAACTCTCCTCCCGAAATAACTGGACAAGGTGGAGGTGAAGAACGCCACAACACTTCGGCGCCATTATCTCGCTTACACCACCCTTACTGGCCTGTGTTTAAACACACACACACACACACACACACACACACTAACAGGCTACAATTGTACAATCGTTGCTATGGTTACGCTGGAGCGCATGATCCTTTCCGTCTTGATGCTCTTTAATACGCGCTCGTTGTCACAGTCTCTGCGGTGATTTAGATTACACATGTGACCAGATTGACCTTAAGTACGAAAAATAACACTTCAGGCATGCTGTTATAGGAAAATCATCAATGACGGACTTGTGCAAAGCCGACGTTTTAATGTTTTATTGCTCTTATACCACAGTACTTTGTCAACGATTCATTTTTAACAAATGACACGTTGGACTTTTTAACCGTTTACAGTTACAAGGCTGTGGAACATCCACGAGACAGGTTATCTCTTAGGTTACAGCAGCTAGAAACTTTCCTTCCCTCACAACCCTCTCTTTTTTCCTTTCTTGAAAGCATTTAAATAAATAAATAAATAAATAAATAAATAAATACACAGTTTATCATGTTAAATGAATTCACAAGCTCCTCTGTCCTGAAGCCTTTCCTGTGTTACTGACTGCTCCAAACTGACTGACACTGGAGACTCCTTCCATAATTGTTAAGTAAACATCTCCTTACAGGGAAAAAAAAATAAACTTCAGGATATCAACATCTGTGTGTTTTTTGTTGCAAAATAACAGCGTCTTTTTAAAATCCGTTTACTATTAGTCCTAGATCGTGCTGAGAACTAGAGTCAGCACTATTGTCAGGGATGTTGTTATAGAAAACGAATCATTTTCTGACCAATCAGAATCAAGAATTCAAAGCGAGCTCCTTGAAGACATGGTGTGTGAAGGCTGGAGTGGAGGAACTCGAGTGTCCTGCACAGAGCCCTGACCTCAACCCCACTGAACAACGTGCTTGTGTCTGAATGATCACAAATCCCCACAGCCAACTCCAAAATCTAGTGGAAAGCCTTCCCGGAAGAATGGAGCCTATTATAAGAGCAAAGCAGGGACTAAATCTGGAATAAGAAGTTCAACAAGCATATATGAATGTGATGGTCAGGTGTGCACAAACTTTTAGCCATGTGGTGTGTTTCATGGCTCCTTTCTACTCATCATCCTCGTTTCTTGCTCCTTCACATACGGAGCGCTGATCTAGCTGGAAGCCATGTGTATCGTGTGATTTTCGTTTTCCCTCACGCTCAGCGTGGGTCTCGTTAAACAGACACTCAGTGGGTGTAAAAGCACATGCTGTGGCGTGTAATCGCGGCCGAGTCACTGCCAAAACCCAAATCTGCACACACTCCGTCTGTTCCACCGGCTTTATCCGAGATCCCGGGCATTGCTCAGTGACGCTTGGAGTAAACGTGAGAAAAATGTATTAAACGGATCGAGCTTAGAGGTTACTCCACTCTAAACCACAAGAAATGTGTTTATATTGAAATGTTGAACTTTCCGATGATTTTAGAGATTCTGGTGCTAATCAGTTGGCTGTTGCTGTATTTACGTTATTCCTGTGAGAACTTAGCGGCCGTATGCCATCCTCTGAAATTTAACATACGTCATTAAGTCAAATTTCACCGTCAGCTCCCGAAAAAACAATGATCCGCTTTCCTTGCTCACTATTTTCCAGCGATGTTTAATGTCACACTAATGAGAACTCCAACGCAGAAGTAGTGGAGACGTTGGTGCAAATGCTGGACTCAAAATCCCAGGATGCAATGCAGCTACGTGATGCCGAGCTACGGCAGAGACTCGGCTTCGGCTAGTCAGCGATCTGCGAGATGATGAGATGATTGACGGCGGTATTGGCATAAAAGCTGAAGCTTTGGAAGCTGAACTGTTTGAGCGGAGTGTACAGATGAGGAAGCGAGAAAGCCGGACAGAATAAAGCACTAAAGCGCCGCCGCAGCGCTCTCCTTAAACAGAGATGAAGTGAGCGCTAAATCCCACTGGTGCTACTATCAGCAGGTAGTTAAACAACATTGTAGGTAATTTAGGAATTCTTGAACTAAATGGACCAAAGATGTCGATTAAAGAATTTAAAAAATTTTAAAAACGCAGAATTGTTTTCCTTTAATAGCCAGTTTGGATGAAGAACTCTCTCTTATGTTCATTTTAAAGTCCTGTACGGTGCTGATTGAGGAATGTTTGCTTCAAAGTTTTGGCTCCCTGCCACATTCCACACACTTAGATATTTACTATTCAGATTTTTTTATGTACTGTTTACTGTACTTGCATTTACTGTTCTGCCTTTTTGTCACTTTTACACTTTCATTGTAAACCACTGTTTCTTTTACCTCATTACCAAATGTGTCTGTTCATGTCTAATAGTGTTTGTACTGTCAATGTCTAAATCTGAGCCTCGTCACAAGCACTGCGGTGCCCGGCGTACCCAGCGTGACTGCGCAAATGACAAATAAACGACTCTTGATTCTTGATATTATATCGCCGTACACAATCTCATCGAATCAAATCAACAAAATATCGGTTATTATCTACATTCACCTTCATATCCATGTCATCGTGTCTTCTTTTACGGATGTTTATTCTCTGGAAAATGCAGCCATCTTGTAATCTGACCGTCATGTACCATCGCTGGAAAATGATGAGTGAGAAAAGAAGCTTTTTTTTTTTTTAAAAAAGAGCTAACAGCCATGTCTGAGAACGCTGAAAAGATTTTCCTTCAAGTAAACATCACTGTATCTGCGCTAGCAATAATGCTGTCTTCAGGTCCTCCTGGGAAATTCGTGTGTCCGAGTTCGCCCCCGAGGTGGCGATTACGACATGGTGTACGTGTCGGTCGGAAAAACAGTTGGACGGCGTAAGAAAACTTCCTTTTTCCAATTCTTTTTTTTTTTTGGAATCATTAACGACAAGAAGTTTGATTTGCCTTTCTGAAAGAAAATGAAACACTGTATAGTTAACGTGCATAATTATCACCGATTATCATGTAAATATTAACATCTGCTGTAGACGTCACATTTATATTGACGGTCACAATGACTTTCTGTTACTGAAGTCCTAAAAGTCGTAAAAATTCAAGTCGTAAAAGTCGAAGCTCACAGCAAAATACAAGTTCCAGAGCTGTAATTATGACATTGTGGTGCAGTTCCAGTGCGCTCACCTCGGGGGGGGGGGTTTGCTGGAGCACAACGCGCAGGCAGAGTGCCGCTTCCACCTCAAAGTGCGTTATGTCCAATTTGCCAAACAATTACATGTTTAATTTATTAATGAACAACACGATGCACATTTTAATGGTTTATAGACAGATTTAAACTCTCTCAGTTGTAGAACGTCTGAAAGAAAAATTAGTTCCTGTTCTCACTTCCGGTACAGCTGTAATAAACAGTCATTCCCTCACCAGCCTCTCTCTCTCTCTTTCTCTCTCTCTCTCTCTCTCTCTCTCTCTCTCTCTTTCTCAAAAAAACGGAGCTTGTCATTTTACTGAGAAGCCAGAAAGCACAAACTCCTCTGTCCTGAAGACTTTCACAAAGTGCTGACATCCGAGACTGCTTCCATAAATGTTAAATAAATGTCTCCTAACAAAAACGGTCACCACGTCAACGATTATTCGGTTTACTTTGTTAAACTTGGATTTTTTTCCCCCCTTAAATCCTGTTATTATTATTAGATTAATCTTAGATTATTTAGAGTCACTGCCCTACAAGTCCACGTGTATGACCTGTTACTGTAGAAACAATAACGTATTCGGACGAGCGCATTAATATTAACGTGTCGTTCATGTTACGGCTGGAACCACTGTCCGAGCCGCTGGCCGCACACTTTCTGACCAATCAGATTTGAGAATTAAACCATGCTGTAGTATCAGGCAGCAGAAGCAGCAGTGTCCCCCCTGTGACGTCAGAGGGGGAGACAACACCCACCTTCTCAGGGCACAACAGAAATACACCATTAGCTACCAAATTAAGACCAGAATCACTAAAACCATCATAAACACTGCAGTATAAACATATCTGATGTGTTTCAGGCTGGAGTTTGCCTTTAAATGCAGTCTTGAGAATTATAAAGCTGCATGATTTCCACATGACAGAGAGATTTTACTGGGTTTATAATCATTCACAAGGCAACATCACAACAGCTGCAGTCAGGGAGTCAGCCAGAAGAAAGAGAACACAACATCAGGTACAAAAGTGCAAGCTTTCCCAGCACACTGAAAAGCTGATGACAGAATGAAGGGATCTGGGAGTCATGTTTCTCCTCCTGCGCTCCTCCTGTTAAACCCCGAGCCGCAGCTTGGCCATCTTCTTACCTGGACAAATGCTTCAGGATTTGTTTTTTAATAATTCCAGCCATCTTCTTTATCCCCTCGCTGCAGTCCAGTCCAGGCTCCAGAACAAAGCGTACAAATTTACTGACTCTTCTCTCTAATTCACATATTCCAGCTAACTGGTTAAGCTAGGCTACGCTAAGCTATGTGTCCAGCATCTTTAGAGCTGTTCGCTAAATGGTCACGGCGCCGGTGTGACGCGGAAAGCTGTTCCCGAGAGAAATGTGTACCCGGAAATGACAAAAACTGCGCATGCGTATAAAAATTCGGTGACATTATTATTATTATTATTATTATTATTATTATTATTATTATTATTATTATTATTATTATTATCTCCTTTTGAGTCCAAAGTTTAAATATTGCACATATAACAATTAAAATAAATAAATAAACTAAACTATTTCTTATAAAGCATATTAATGAAAAACAAGTGATAACACTAAAACAGATTTATCAAAGTTTATTTAATAAAAGAATTAAAAACTTTTACTCTGTATTTAAACACCTACAGAGTTTGTGTAGAAAAAGAATTGTTATAATTGTTGTGCGTTGAATTTATTTATATAAAATATGACCAAGTATTAATAAAGTTAAAAACACTTTATTGATCCCAAGGGAAAATTAGATATCATTTATAATATAATTTATATATAGATAATTTATATTTAGATAATAAAGGTATTGATTAGTATAACAAAGTTTTTTGGGGCGTTGGTCGATGATGTTAGGTTGAGATAAATATAATATAATATAATATAATATAATATAATATAATATAATATAATATAATATAATATAATATAATATAATCAAGCTGCTCAAATGATATGAACAGTTGTTATTGATATTAGTTTGTGAAAGTCATTTAATCTTTTTTGTTTGTTTCTTTGTGTAGTCCTTTATTTGTTTGTTTGTTTATTGGGAGACTTGGTCGTATTTGCATTATCTCTTACATAATGGATTAAGAAGATATAGATCAGTACTGCACTCCTGACTGAGCTCCTTTATCCTGTGATGAAACGCTTCTCTCATGGTGGGCGTGGTCTCTTCCAACATGACTCCGCCCCCATTCTGAGTCATCAAAACTCCACCTGAGGGAAAATCTTTAGGAAGAACAGGGTTCCTGTAGAAACTGTACCAAGCACAATTATTTTTATTATTAATTAATTAACTTATTTTTTATCTTTGTTAAAATGTGCCACCAGTCTGTTGTCTACACGTCACACGTAAAGGCTTTTATGTTGAATTAAAACGCAACCGGAAGTCGTGGTCTTGTTTCCGGCTTCACGCCGCAGATTGTCTCTACATAAACAAAATGTATCCAGAGATTTTAAGCCTATTTTCTACCCGGTGATTACATTAGAAAAAATTCTGTATATTTTCTGATCGGGATTAAGTAACTAATCAGGTAAGATACTGTTTAACTCTGTGATTATGAGCTAAATTATGACAAACAGTCTAAAGCCGAAAGTTATGCTTTTACTCTAGTTATCGCTAACCGGCTAGTTAGCTGGTGTTACGGCGTATCCTGTATTCCTCGCACATCCTGCACCATTTCCTGTTTGTGTTTGCAACCTGATTGGCTGAATCAGGATGACGATCCGCCTAGCAACTACTCTAATAGCAGTTCTTATGACAATCAAATTACATGTTTTATTAAACATTTACATCAATTATTATCCATCATCTAAGGCATGTTTACTTCTTTAGCGTTGCTATCTAATAAATTAAGCATGTTTACTACCAGTTAGTATCTGCAAACTGTTTCATAACATTCATTCACACACTCATGGGTAAAGTCTAATATGAAATATATAAGGAATAAATCACTTAGGGGTATGCAGTTATAAGAAACTAATCAACAACGAGGAGAAGTGGAGCTACTGTTACCAACCTGAAGTTGATTATTTTCTATAACAGCACATGAAAAAGTATTTTATTCCTCTTTATACCACATCAGTTTGATAATAATTATTACAATTAGTTTTAAGGAATGACGAATCATAATTTTTTATCCATTTTTAATTGCAATTAACGCTGTAGAACATCCATGAAAGAAGTTATCACTTGCGTTATAGCAGGTATAAACAGTCCTCCACGACAGTAGGTCTTATAATCTGTTTATTATTAAACATGCACTCAGTGTCCACTTTATTAGGAACACTATACTGATACTGGGTAGGGCCTCCCTTTGCTCTCAAAACAGCCTCAATGCTTCGTGACATGGATTCCACAAGATGCTGGAAACATTCCTTTGAGATTCTGGTCCACGTTGATATGATTGCATCACGCAATTCCTGCAGATCATTCAGGTGCACTTTCATGCTGCGAATCTCCCGTTCTACCACAGCCCAAAGGTGTTCTGCTGGATTCAGATCCGGTGACTGGGAAAGCCACTGAAGAACACTGAGCTCATTATCATGTTCATGAAACCAGTTTGAGATGAGTTTTGCTTTGTGACTTGGTGCACTATCATGCTGAATGTAACCATTAGAAGATAGTAATTTGTGGCCATGAAGGGATACATATGGTCAGCAGCAATACTCAAATAGGCTGTGGCATTCAAGCGATGATTGATTGGTATTAACGAGCCCAAAGTGTGCCAAGGAACCATGCCCACACCATTACACCACCTCCACCAGCCTGGACTGTTGACTCAGGGCAGGTGGCGTCCATGGATTCATGCTGTTGGTGCCAAATTCTGACCCCACCATCTGTGTGGCTCAGCAGAAATCGAGCTTCATCAGACCAGGCTATGTTTTTCCAGTCTTCAGCTGTCCAGTTTTGCTGATCCTGTGCCCACTGCACCTCAGCTGCCTGTTCTTAGCTGACAGAAGTGGAACCCGACGTGATCATCTGCCTCAAGGTTTGATGTGTTGTGTATTCTGAGATGCTTTTCTGCTCGCCACAATTGTACAGAGTGGTTATCTGAGTTACTGTAGCCTTTCTATCAGCTCGAACCAGTCTGGCCATTCTCCTTGACCTCTCTCATCAACAAGGCGTTTCCGTCTCAGAACTGCTGCTCACTGGATGTTTGTTCTTTATGCACCGTTCTGAGTAAACTCGAGCGACTGTTGTGTGTGAAAATCCCAGGAGGTCAGCAGTTATAGACATACTCAGACCAGCCCGTCTGTTAAATTATTAGTTCATAATGAGTTTATAAAGTCCCATAATGAATTGTTTTTCAGTGCTAGAAATAACTGTACTTAAAAGTAAACTTCTAAATGTACAAGTGTGTTGCCATCTAGTCACACTCAGACGCTAGTTTTGTGTATATATGTGATATGGTGTGTGTGTGTGTGTGAGAGAGAGAGAGAGAGAGAGAGAGAGATCTTGCACTGATTTCCGTGTGTCCCGCGTGGTTGGTAATGTCCAGCTGTCCCCTGTTTTGCTCTCAGTGAGACGATGCCGTATTTCGGGTGTGAGGAGACGGTGAAGGACCTAAAGAGGGCACTGTCCAATCCAAATGTCCAAGCAGACCGGCTCCGCTACAGAAATTACATCACACGGGTCATCAGGTCAGTGCCATGGTAACAAGGTGGTCCCTCTGCTTGTCTCTCTCACACACACACACACACACACACACACACACACACATATATACATTACTATTAATCTCTCTCAGTTACATTTGTGCTTTTATTTAATGAGCATTTGCAGAAAAGTGCTTGGACCCCGATACTTGCTGCTCGCAGCAGGATTTACCATTTTATCCATTTGTTATTCATATAAGATGTTTAATAAAAATGGCTCTGTGTGCTGTGCAGGTGTATGACGGAGGGTGTGGACGTGTCGAGTGTGTTTATGGAGATGGTGAAGGCGAGTGCGACGGTGGACGTGGTGCAGAAGAAGCTGGTATTTCTCTACATGGTGACGTTCGCCGGCGTGAAACCCGACATGGCTCTGCTCGCAATAAACACGCTGAGGAAGGACTGCGACAATCCGAACCCGATGATCCGCGGCCTGGCGCTCCGCAACATGTGCAACCTCAGGTACGGATGTCGAGGAACATCTCGTCGACGTAGCGGTGTGTGTCGTGCCCCACAAGGTGGCGCCACCTCCGTGAGGTGTGTTGGGTGGTTATCATATTCGTTTCCTTTTTTTCCCCTTTGATTGCAGGATGCCTGGAATAATCGAGTACATCCATCAGCCTGTCATGAACGCTCTGCGGGATAAATCGTCGTACGTGAGGAGAGTGGCCGTGTTAGGATGCGCCAAAATACACAGCCTCCAACCCAACGCAGAGATCGGTACTGAAGCGCAGACAGGTCTAACAGTCAGAGCGCACAACTGTTACTGCGTCAGTCTCCTGCACTGAAGAATATCACCCTTCTGCTGGGTTACTAGTGAAAAAACATTATTTTTCTTAGCAAATCTAAATCTGATCTAAAGGAGAGAGAGGTTTGCATTCCCTCACAACACACCTCAAAGAGGAACCGAATTAAAATCTTCTTATTTTCCTTCTGCTCAGTTTGGTTTGCTCTGTTAGTAAATAAAAAGGTAGTTAAAAAAAAAAATTAATAGGCAGATTAAAAATTTGTCCGACTCGTATCCAGAACAACGGCAAGCAAAAGCACTGTGTGTGAAATATTAGAGACGGATGTTAATGTTGGAGACGAAACATAAAACATAGATAATTTTTTTCACAAATCTCAATATATTATATATTATTTAGTAGTACAGTTTACAGTAATATTCAGTATTCAGTATGTTTAGAACAGTTTAGAGCCATAAGAGGGGTGACAAAGCCTCAGTCACACCAGTAAACATGACACAGCTGAAAGAAATAGAGAAAGTAATAATAATAAATATCCGGAGCTGTTCAAAAACAACACACACTCATTAAGTCTTTGTTTCTTCCCAGCTTCTTTGCATTCTTTCTTTTAAATCTGTTGCTTATTTATTTCTTTTGCCTCTCTCGCCTTCATTTCCTTCTTTCCTTACTTCCTTGCCTTCTTTCTTTCTTTCTTTCTTTCTCATCCATTGCTTATTTTCTTTGAGTTCCTGTTTTCTTGATGCTGATGCTGATGATGCTGCTGCTGATGATGATGTTTTTGCTGCAGATGGAGGCATGGTGAACGAGCTGTACTCTCTGCTGAGAGACCCTGACCCTGTAGTGATGGTAAACTGTCTGCGCGCTCTGGAGGAGATTTTACACCATGAAGGAGGCGTCGTCATCAACAAACCCATCGCACACCACCTCATCAACAGGTCTGATTCCTCTACAGCTCGCCTGTCTGTGTTTGGTTTTCTTTTACACGCATCAGCTGATCTGAATCAGAGTATTTATTATCAAAGTAAAAAAAAAAAAGTAGATGGAAATTTTAATTGGTGCAGGTGTCCGGGTAAATATCAATTCCCAATGAAGGAGGCATGGCCTGTGTAACTGTCAGTCTCAGTGAAGGAGGCGTGGCCTGTGTACCTGTCAGTCTCAGTGAAGGAGGCGTGGCCTGTGTAACTGTCAGTCTCAGTGAAGGAGGCGTGGCCTGTGTACCTGTCAGTCTCAGTGAAGGAGGCGTGGCCTGTGTACTTGTCAGTCTCAGTGAAGGAGGCGTGGCCTCTATACCTGTCAGTCTCAGTGAAGGAGGCGTGGCCTCTGTGTCTATCAGTCCCAGTGAAGGAGCCGTGGCTTCTGTACCTGTCAGTCCAAATGAAGGAGGTGTGGCCTCTGTGCCTGTCAGTGTCAGCGAAGGAGGCGTGGCCTCTGTGCCTGTCAGTGTCAGCGAAGGAGGCGTGGCCTCTGTGCCTGTCAGTGTCAGCGAAGGAGGCGTGGCCTCTGTGCCTGTCAGTGTCAGTGAAGGAGGCGTGGCCTCTGTGCCTGTCAGTGTCAGCGAAGGAGGCGTGGCCTCTGTGCCTGTCAGTGTCAGCGAAGGAGGCGTGGCCTCTGTGCCTGTCAGTGTCAGCGAAGGAGGCATGGCCTCTGTGCCTGTCAGTGTCAGTGAAGGAGGTGTGGCCTCTGTGCCTGTCAGTGTCAGTGAAGGAGGCGTGGCCTCTGTTTAAATATAATTTTGTACATCAGCTTGTTTTTCATGTATCATTACATTACATTATATTATTATTGCAATATTTCGCATTATATTGTCTCAGTTTATAAACATGACGTCATTCCTCTGTTCTAGGCTGAAGGATTTGGACAGCTGGTCTCAGAGTGAAGTTCTAACGTTCCTCCTGCGTTATCGTCCCCGTAACGATGACGAGCTCTTCGACATCCTCAGCCTGATCGACACCTTCCTGCTCAGCGCTCAGCCACCTGTCATGGCCGCCACACTCCGCCTTTTCCTGCATTTAGCCGCCGCCCACCCTACAGTGCAAGCTGACGCCCTCATGCGTGCTCGGGCCCCCCTGCTGGCCGCCTGCGGTGCTGCAGCACGGGAAATCCGCTTCACAGCGCTCTGCCACGTGCAGCAGGTTCTCCGCAGTCAGCCGACCGCGTACGGCAGTCATTACAAACGCTTCTTCTGCGCTTTCTCTGAACCGGCGTACGTCAAACTCCGCAAAATGGAGATTCTGGTGGAGCTGGTGAACGACGAGAACGTAGCACTGATCCTGGAGGAACTGAAGAGTTACTGCACTGACGTCTCTACTGAACTGGCACAGGCTGCCATTAAAGCGATAGGTAACATTTATTTATGTTCTTTTACAAATAGTTTTTTGGATTTGAAGTACTTTAAAATTCTATTTGAATGCGTTTGAATATTGGTGAGTTTAGTACAAACATTAGTATAGAGCTGCTGAAAGCGTTCTCTCTATCATCAGATGATTGCGATTTGGCGTAATTGGACCTGCTCTCTGGAGTCAAGAGATTACTCTCTTTTCAATCAGAATGACACTAGCCAATCATGGGCGTCTGTGGGTTCCTGTATGTGGAAGAAGGCAGATAGCGCTTTCCTCTGAGTGATGTTCAGCAGTTCAAAAAGTCATATCTCAGAGGAAGCATGTGTTAGTGCTAGATTAGAAAAATGAGGTAAAATCCGAAATATTCCAAATGTACATATCACGATATGCATATCGCAAGAGCTTGTGATAACTGAATGATTTTTAAACTTCAAAAAGTTACGAAAAGTCAAAGTTTTAGGGTGATGCAGATAACAGAGAATGCTTTCTTTTCCTCAAAAGGGCATGATACATGTATGTTGGTTATGTCATTTTTAAATATATAAATATATATATATATATAAATGTAATTTAAATTGATTTTCACACTTACAGCATTATCGTACCGCGTATCGAATTATTTAACAAGTTATCGCATATCGTATTTTTCTTCAGTACTGTGCAGCCCTACTTCACAGTGATGTAATATGTAATCAGGGCTGAATTTGATATATTCTGGATATATGATTCACAGCATGTTTGGTTAAAAGCCGGATTTTACACCTCCTAATCTACACAAAGCCACTTCCTGGATTTGAGGAAGGAAAAGGCGTTGCTATTTTGAGTTAAAGTGAATGCTGAGAGAGGTTTACGCAATGTTGCTACTGCTAACATTTAATGCAAATATACCGATTGCTTGGAGGAAATCCTGTTATTGTAATCAGAGAAAAATAATCTATATTTTAAATTAATGCACTAGTACTGTTTTCGGTGGTATATTTCACAGCCTGGGTGTGTGACTTTCTTTTTTTTTAGTTGGAGGTCTTTCCAGTTTACTGAAGGAGCATGTGTGGTTTTGTGTGTGTGGATGTGAGAGAGAGAGAGTGCAAGTGTGAGATTAAATTTGCATATTTGTGAAGGTAAACCTGCAGAAAGGCCTCAATGCTATTTTAAACAATTCATTCATTACCTGTTTGCAATTACTCTTTTACTTTTAAACATATCTAGCATGTGATGTGTTGGTCTGTAGTGGCACACAGAAGTGATATTACCTAATCCATGCTTATGAAATGGGGTAAAAACTTGCTAAATGAAAGGCACCACACCCTACATGTGTTAGCACTAAAACAGACTTGCTGAAAAATATACCTTGACCTGTAGTTAAGTGATAAACATGACTGATTAAAATGCCTCTCCTCCTCTGAAGGTCGTATCGGGCGAACGTATACTGAGAAGTGTTTGGACATTCTGACAGGATTGTTGGCACTAAAGCAGGAACATATCACTTCTGGTAAGAGTTAAATACACACACAGACTTAACTTTATGTAAACGAGACACAGAGTTTAGCCAATCAGGTGACGCAGTTTTCTTACATTCACTGCTGAAAAAAAAAAAAACACTCACCATGTCTTTCTGAAATAATGTTTTTTGAACAGTATGTAAAAATTGGGAGACTTTTTGACTTTTTGCTACACCAAAAAACAAATACAGCAAGTATTTTTAATTTTTAAATGTATATAAAATATAAAAATGAGCATAGCGGGTTATTTGTATCCCTAGAGACATGTTCGATGCAGTTCCTTATACCACAGCTCTGCTGAATCCTCAAATCTGATTGGTCAGAAGGTGTTGATTCATTTTCTGTAACTCTGACAGTTCCAGCTACAAGGCAAATCACAGATTTATATTTCATATATATATATACTATAATATATATATATACTATAATACTATTATAATACACTTATTCTAAAAAGTTATCGTTTCTATAGAAACAGCTCATTCACAGGGCCTTGTAGAACGGGCACTCCACACAATCGAAATTTAATAATAAATGTATCTAAAAAAATGTGTTGTTATTTAACAACAATATATAATGTTGGTGGCTTCATGGTTAGCACATCTGTCACGCACCTCCTGGGTCGGGGGTTTGATTCTTGCCTCCGCCTTGTGTGTACAGAGTTTGCATCTTCTCCCTGTGCTTTGGGGGTTTCCTTGGGGTACTCTGGTTTCCTCCCCCAGTCCAAAGACATGCGTTGTAGGCTGATTGGTGTCTCAAGTTGCCCGTAGTGTGTGTGTGTGTGTGTGTGTGTGTGTGTGTGTGTGTGTGTGTGTGTGTGTGTGTGCGCAATTGTGCCCTGCGATGTGTTGGCATGGTGTCCAAGGTGTCCCCTGCCTTGTGCCCCAAGTCCTCTGGGATAGGCTCCAGGCTCCCCCCAACCCTCTGCAGGATAAGCGCTACAGAAAATGGATGGATGGATATAATCATTGATATGGTGAAGCTTTCTGTAGTGCCTCATATTTTGTGTGTGTGTGTGTGTGTAGCTGTGTTACAGACATACAGAGACCTGGCCTGGTTTTGCCCTCAGAGCACTGCAGCTGTGTGCCATGCCGTCGAGGGGTGTGATGATCTCCCTCAGGATGATGAGGTAGGGAAACACAAAACACCTGAACAAACACATAAACAGAAGACGGGTCATACTGAACACGCAAATGATGAAAAGAATAGAGGAAATAAAGCTAAAAATGCAAACCGATCTTCGTTCTTGCTTTCACAAGCCCTCTGTGTCTGTCTCTGAATTTGCATTACCTGGGGAGTCTAAACTCATTTGCATATATTTGCATGCTGACATTTTTCTTGGAGGTTAAGTTGTACTTTTGGATGTTGTGTACACTGAGCCATTTGTCTTTCTTTCTCT
The DNA here is from genome assembly GCA_022985145.1 of Pangasius djambal. Taxonomy (NCBI): domain Eukaryota; kingdom Metazoa; phylum Chordata; class Actinopteri; order Siluriformes; family Pangasiidae; genus Pangasius; species Pangasius djambal. The sequence goes on along the minus strand of CM040990.1, from coordinate 3,763,842 downwards.
CATTCATTCAAAAGGTGTTGGATGGGTGTTAGGCGAGTGTTAGATGGGCATCAGGTGAACGTTGTGTTAGATGAAAATTAGATGAACGTTAGGTGAATTTTAGATGAATGTTATAGATGGGTGTTAGCTGGCCATTAAACAAACATTAGATGAATGTTAGATAAGTGTTCAGTGGCCATTGGATGGGAGTTAGATGGGAGTTAGATGAACGTTAGACAGACATTAGATGAATGTTAGATGGACGCTAGATGAGTGTTGGCTGAACGTTAGATGGACGTTAAATGAGTGTTGGATGAACCAAACCATTAGATGGATGTTAGATGAGTGGTGGATGAACCGTTAGATGGATGTTAGATGAATGTTGGATGAACATTCAACAGGTGTTAGATGAGCGTTAAACAGATGTTAGATAAGTGTTAGATGAACGTTAGATGTGTGTTGGATGAACGTTAGGTGGACGTTAAATGGGTGTTGGATGAACCGAACCGTTAGATCGACGTTAGATGAGTGTTGGATGAACGTTAGATGGACGTTAGATGAGTGTTGGATGAACGTTAGATGGACGTTAGATGAGTGTTGGATGAACCGTTAGCTGGACGTTAGATGAGTGTTGGATGAAAAATAGACAAGTGTTAGATGAACGTTAGACAGACATTAGATGAGTGTTATAGATGAAGGTTAGACAGGTGTTAGATGAGTGTTAGATGAACGTTATACAGGCATTAGATGAGTGTTAATTAAGAGATTGAATAAACATTGCTGCTCTGACTTCAAGTCATTGTTGCCCTTCCTTTTACAAGATGGACTGTATTTCTCTCTCATGCTCTCTCTCAGGGGAAACAGGCTCTGTTATGGCTACTTGGAGTGCACGGAGAGCAGATCAGCAATGCCCCCTATGTGCTGGAGGGCTTCATAGATGGAATAAAGATGGAGATCTCCTCTGCAGTGAAGACGGAACTACTCACAGCATCACTGAAATTATTCCTGTCTCGGCCAGCCGAGACTCAGGACATGCTGGGCCGTCTCTTACACTACAGCATCGGTACATAAGACATAAGGAGAAAATTTGCCAACTAAAAACATTTACCGTGCTTAGTTAGATCATTCTGACTCGGCTCACTAGTAACTCGTTAATTTGTCTTTAGTTACACAGTCCTGTTTACATAAGTGACAAACATTACACACTAGTACAACAGCACACATTCCTACCTGGGTTTAACTACACACACACACATTCATACCCGTAAACCTTGCAAAGACATACTGTGGTGGGAATTGTTGAAGGTGCTGAGTGCAGCATGTGGATTAGAGGTAGTAGGGTAGATTAAGTTAAGATAAATATGAAGGAAATACAATAAAAATGAGGAAAAAACAATGAAACATTTAAGTACAGAAAATGAGGAGTCTAGTGCAGTTCTTATGTTCAACTGATCATGAGTGTGATGGCATGCAGAAGCTTTTCTGCAATCTGGCTTTAGATGAGCGTTAGATGGGCATTAGATAAACGTTAAATGGACATTAGATATACGTTAGATAGGCATTAGATAAACATTAGATGAGTGTGAGATGGACATTAGATTGGCATTATATAAACGTTAGATGGGTGTTAGATAAACAATAGATGGACATTAGACGGGCATTAGATAAATGTTAGTTGTTGTTTGTTAGCTGAGCATTAGATAAACGTTAGATGGGAGTTAGATGAACTGTAGAGTGACATTACATGAATGTTAGATGAGTGTTAAACGAGAATATCAGAATTCACAATAACAATTTACCCAGAAGGCAATGCTGTGCTCTAAAACAATTTCCTTTTACAAACTGGGATGCGTCTCTCTCTCTCAGAGGACGCAGGCTCACTCATGGCTGCTTGGAGTGCTCAGATAGCTTTAGCTGGCTAAGCCCAACAACCTGTTATCTTGTAAATGTAGGGTGAAAATATACAGATCAGTGAGTCGGCGTGTCTGTAATCTTTGGTGACTCTGGAGTTTCTGATTCTGTTTGTTCCACAGAAGAGGACAGTGATATGTGTGTGCGGGATCGAGCTCTGCTCTACTACAGACTCCTGCAGTGTGGAGTGAACGAAACCCGCAAGGTTCTCCTGGGACCTAAATCAGACCCGTCCATGACCATCATTACCGGACGAACCGAGGAACCTGTCAATCACTGGGCTTCCAGTTTTAACACGCTGGATCCTCTTTTAGGAGCCGAGAGCCGTGCGCAGGACGTTCCTGCAGAGATCTCAGATGCAGATGGTGAAATCAGAATAAATGATTCGGATCAGACCTTTCAGAATGGAACTCTGAGGGAAGGTACGCTACACGCTACACCAACAGGCATCATTTCAGTAGGTAAATATTACTAGCTAGCTAGCTCAACGCTGCAACTTAGCGGTTCTTTTGTAAAGATAATGTCATGGGGCGACCACGACAAACACCCCCTGCTCCACAGCACACCCTGGTACTCCAGAGTGAAGAATATTCTTGGGCTTACATTTGATTATTCAATCACAATCTTATCATATGACACACACACTTTTTTTTTTTTTAAAAAACACTTCCTTATTTTGCACAAACACGGGTTGTAATATACTATACAGTATATGCAAATTATCAGCACTGTGCTAATGTAAGCTAGCTAATGTTAACGTTAGCGATGCAGCAGTAAATATTTATTATCGAGTACCTAGCAAGCTAGCTCATTTTACAAAAAGTACTGTGGTGATGTCATATGGATATGTTCTGAACCTGATTTCTGTTCCTGTCCGTGTTAGCAGGAGACACTGACGGCACACCTGATGCCTCAGAAGAACCGAGCCTATCTCTGAGTCCTCTGGTATCCCATGATGCCTTTGAAAAGCTGTGGATGGAGCTGAAGGTGCTGCATCGCCAGTGTCTGGGCGTCCCTCGTCCCTCTGTCTCGCCTGACACTCTAAACTCCGCCTTCCAGCTGGTGAAGATCCAGATCTTGGCGTATAGCCGGAGCGATGCTCGTCCCTGGAAGCTTTACATGTACAGCTGGAGCGGTGGCAGCGTGATCCTCGCCGAGCTCCTGCAGGACCGAGCTGACGAGCCCCATCGCCATGGCAACCTCACGCTGTCCATCAAACAACACCCCGAGGAGCGACAAGCCGTCGAAGGCTTCGTGTCCGTGGTCTTAAATGTCCTCCGCACTCTGGGCTCAGCTAACTCAAACTGACTTATCGTGATGTATTTACTTTCAAAACCACTGACATTTATTTTATCCTTAATAACCTTTTTTTATTAATAAATTAATTTGAACTGCAGTAATATGTGGTTTATTTATTTTAACTTTATTTTTATTAGTCACTTGATCTCATTGACAAAGACAGACAAATATATAGAGAGAAATAGATAAGACAGACAGATGGAAAGACAAGCTGATAGATAGATAGATAGATAGATAGATTTATATAGTAAAAATGAATGAAAAGAGAAACATACATGGGGACAGACAGATGTGTGTGTCATATCTACACAGTGTAAATATTAATGATAGCATGGGGCATTTAGTGACAGGTGTTTTTATTTATTTATTTATTTATTTATTTTTATGTCATTTATGGCCGGGTTGTAGCGTGAGGATGAGAGAGTGCGATCATAAACAGAAACATTGCTATTACTTTTGTGCCAGAATCAGACCAGTTTAAAAACTGACAATGGAATGTCAGTAGACTTTGCTTTAGCGCTGTAATTGTGGCAGCTACCGCACATTGTACATTGTTCTGTGCACAAAATGTTTGAATTATTCTTGATAAATCAACAGCCTGACTTTTACAGATTGGCCTTCAATATAAAGTTAATGTTTAAACTGGAGCTGATTGTTCTGAGCTTGGATTTTATCAAGGCTCGACTGAGCCACTTTTATTAGCTCGCGGCAAACTGTGATGTCATTAGGGTTACAGCCCCTTTTACTTTTATGATTTTTCGTATATCTGTTTTCTTCTGTTTTATAGTCTGTACGCTAAATTGGATCCTAACGCTGTAAGGTGTGTGTCAGTGTGCAGCGCAAAGGCGCGCGCTTTCAGTGGTTTGTCTTTTCTGTCCTTTTTGTTGGTGGTGCTATGTTATTGATACCACCCAATTCTTTCAAACCAAAGTTGAGATCTAGACGCTACAAATATTGCAAGGACAGATGTTTTTTTTCCCTCCCCAAACAGCTGTTTTCCATGTCTGTTTTGGTTAAGATATTGGTAGCAGGTATCTGATAGCAGCACCTCAGCGTAGAGCAAACACTACAGTTACCACAGCTACCAGAGATCATTAGAGGTCAGCGAAGTGAGACAAGTATGGACGAGCAGGGGAATGCTTTTCAACCGATCGGATTGTGAGTCTGAGACAGACTGAGCATGCTTTAAAGGAATCTTTTGCGATTGTGCCCCTTCCTTGTACACTCTCAGGGTTCCTCGAGAGATCTTTGGATAGTAGTGGTTCTAGCTTTCAAATGAAATTTCGACTCGGAAACAAAAAAACTCAGCCACTAGGTTTTCTCAGAATCCAGTGAGTCTTGTCATGCAGAAAATAAAAGCGATAACGTTCGAGGACTAGGATCTGGACAGAGTTTAGTAGATGCACATTGTGTGCAGTGCGGTCTCAAATCCTCTTCTTCTATTACTCACAAACTCAAAAACTGGCATAAAGAATGAATGAATGAATGAAGGTCAGAGATCATAAAGAAAGCTCTGAAATGTTCAAATTTCAGCTTCTCTGTTCTGTGCTCAGGTTTAACTGAAATCCAGCACTCAGGCCTGAAATGCTGAAGGTGAAATCAGTGCAAAGTTGATCATCTTTCGTTTGTCTAATCTGCACTGAATTCATCTGCTGAATAACAGGTGGGTGGGTAAAATTACCACCTCACCCCAAAAGCTATTTATAGAACATTTTCTCAGGCTCTAATGCTAGAATTAATAACTGACGCGAATCAGAGTGTAACAAACATTATCACCCTTTTTATAAATAAATAAATAAATAGATAGATAGATAGATAAATAAATAAATAAATGAATAAAAAGACAAAATATAACTTCACAGCTAAACTGCGTCATTACTATATTTATAAAAATACGTAACCTACAAATTTTCTACAATTTTAATGTCCTTACTAAAATGCTTATTTAACCCTCCTATTATCCTCAAAATTACTAACATCTTTTATCCTTAGGGTTTTATCCCAGCAATTTAAACCTCCAGAATATGATTTTCACCCAAGTTTGTGTGTCAAGTACTTTGTTTATTTGTCGACTACCTAAATAACCTTTTAAATAAAATATAGACCCCCCCCCCATTTGGAAAGAAGAACAATTTTCTATTATCAAGGATAGTAACATGTATTATGTTCGGGGTCAATCTGACCCCAGGAAAAACAAACACAATTTCAAACATTTAGAACGATTGTATTTGTAAGCAGAAAGGGTAGTCATTGTAGTCCAAGACCTTTTCCTGTCTTCTCTGGTGCTCAGGACAGCATTTTATTCATTGTGCTCATGAGCAGAACATTTTTCCCTTTCTTGGGGCGATAGGAGATGACAGTGGCTCCGTCAGTGAAGGCAAAACATTGAAGATGTTACCTTCTTGTTCTTCATTGCAGGAAGCTCAGAGGGACGCTCCAGCTTGTTTTATCTCATTGTCCCCTACATGGTAACCTTCCTTTTCAGCAGTTCCTCACCAAGGGTGTACGATGTGAAAAAAATTATCACATGTAATGTTAGGACCATTCAGTCCTTCAGCCATGTCTAACACCACCCTCAGCATATCTGGTGGGGCTGAGGACCATTTTGATGACATTAGCAGCACTAAGTCTACCCTGCTGTTCAGGTGGGCAGAGGGACCATAATAACTTTGCATTTTTGGAAGGTAATGTGTCTGCTGGTGGTTGAGAGACAACAGGAGGGTCAACAATAAGAGTATCATTCTCACCAGAGGAAGATGCCTCATAATCAGTGTCCTTGTCAACATTATCCCCTGTCTCAGACACATTCTCCTCCATGTCACTTACACTGTCAAAGAACTGAGACCAAGCGTCATTGACAGAAAACCTTTGCTAAAAGGTCATTTCCAATTCATTTTTCAATCTTTTTTTTTTTTTTTTCATAAAAAGAGAGCCCACAGAGCACCAAGAGAAATTCTAGAGAAGGCTTCTGTGTAAGCTTTTATATATTTGTTCCTCCTCTATGTTGGGTGAACTATCAGTGTCCTCATGAGAATTGTGTTTTCCCCTTCCCCATTGTCATGTGAACTATGGGTGGTTCTCGCAATACTATGGGTATGGTTATGTTAGATTAGGGCTCTAAAGCAGATGTTTTTTGAAGATTATAAAATTGTATGTTATAGTGACCCTCTATATCATCTAAAACAAATGTGTGTAAAACTTTTGATATTTCTTATATGTTTAATACAGCTAAAACAGCCTGGGGTCAAACTGACCCCAAGGAACACTGATGTTACAAAATGTGTACAGGAAATTGAAAACATATCATCATGTTAATTTTATGTTTTCCGCGTTGTCCCCATTAAATAAGGAAAAGTCATTAAACAAGAAGCAAAAAAAAAATGATGTCAACCATGTATTTAGCGACGTTAAACATTGACCCCAAAGATAATAGGAGGGTTAAGGCTCTGATATGCTAGAATACTAGAATTTGGGACTAGTTACAGATGTTACTAGATGTAACATCAACCATTTTAAGGCACTGACCTGAACAGTAGAATTCATGAGTATTTACTGTTCTTATGAAATGGCAATCATTTTATTAGTTTATACCAGACATGCTAGAATGTCAGCTTTTTAAGCCAATGTTCCAAAAACCAGACTTTACATCTGCTTAGTTTTTTTTTTCTTTCCTGGAACATCAGCCATTTTATTTAGTTTACTTTGTAGAACACTCGTCTCTAACTGAGAGGATCCGGGTTCAGTCCCCAGGGTCAAGCACTCCCTTCCTCTCTTCGACAGGGCTGACTCAGTGGTCAAAGGCTCTGGCTTAATTATTAGAAGGCTGGGAATTCAAGCCCCAGGATCACAACTGTTGGGCCCTTAACCCTATCTGCACCAGGGGTGCTATACTGTAGCTGATCCAGCACTCTGACCCCAAATTTCTAAGAAGCTGGGATATGCGAAGAAAAGAATTTCACTGTACTGTAATGCATATGTGACAAATAAAGGCTTTCTTCTTCTTTTTTAGTTTACTGGAATGTCAGTCTCAAATGTTAGACAGTTTAAGACTAGTACTGCAACCATTTTCAGGCTTGATCCCAAACACTTGAATTTATACCTTATGACCTTAGTTAGTGCTGTTACTAAAAGCAGAACCCATGTACAGGTCGTACATGTTTAGCTAGCACCATGTTCTCTGTCAGGAACTGCTCATTTTGGCTAGTAGCTATTATCAAGCCTACAATAAAATAAAAGGCATGATTTTATTTTTTTCTTGCACTACTACTCCAAACCAAGCTTTCTGACTCTCGAAGTGTGAGTGACATTCTGATGTGCTACTGGAATTCAGCAGTTGGAGCTTCGAGCCCTGGCGTCCCACACTAAAGAACAGTTTGCACCCTCAGCTAACCAGTGTACCAGTCTCTAACACCAATGATTGCTTAGCTATAAACGCAATAAATTTAGAGGCACACTGAACTGACCTATGAACCTATCTCACCACACAGTCCTATTTTCTTATTATAGTATAACCCTCTAGACATGGCTGTAATCAGTAACCAGTGAGGTCCGTATTGCAGAAATACGTCATAGTTAATATATCACAATGCTAAACATGTATTAGCAGTATGAACTGCTCATTTCTAATTCTATTTAATGTATCCATCTATTCTTCCATATAATCTTCTGAATCCAGGTAGACTTTCATTTTATTGAGTTAAATACTTTGGTTTACAAGCCAAGTTACCTGCTGATTTTTGAATTATGTTATATTACACTATGTAGTCAGTACAACTGTTAGTAATGTGATTTATCATGCTCGTACTATGTTATTAATGAGTGATGCTACATGATGCAACCATTTAAAATTTAACTACCATTAAGTATTTATTTAGAGCTTGTAGCTTCAGGAGCTTGTAGACAAAACCGATCAGCTAATGTTACTGCAACTAGCAAGCAGATCGGGCTAGCAACGTTACAGGTAAGATAATTAAAAAAAGAAAGACAGAAAGAAAGAAACAAGTTGTGATCTCAAGAAATCGTTTGCTTTCATGAGACCACAAGAAAAAAATAAATCCTAAGAAAGCAACTTTCCTTATCTTGAGATCACTAAAAATATGTCATGATCTCGAGAAAACAACTTCAGAAAGTTCAGCATGAAGCAATGGTTTAAAACGATGTTGCCAATGTAGGAGTGTTTGAAAATGTCATTTAGGTAGCTTTCTGACATTGCTGAAGAAATGTAACTTCGTCTTAATGTAATGTTATGTCAGGGGTTTTAGTCTAAATTTGGGGGTCAGACATCAGACCCCTCAAAACCTGCTCTACACCTGTTTATAGATAATAATAATAAAAGCTGGATAACATTCAGTTACAAACAAATGTCTGTGTGTGTGTGTATTTGTGTGTCGGTGAACTCAATCATTACCACATCCTGTGTAAAGTTCTTGCAGAGAGCGAGCCGTGGGCATTTTTCATCGTTTTCATGGTGACGTTTGGTTGGTCCCTATGTAAAAATCTGTTTTGGTTTTTTTCCCTTGTGATTATTGAGATTAAAGGTTAGGGTTACAATAGTAAGATGTGTGTGTGTGTGTGTGTTTGTGTGTGTGTGTGTATATATATATGATAGGCAGGAAACCTTCATCAGTCCTGGGATCTTTTGTATTCATTAACCTCAGTAAATGATCACAGCACAAGTAACACTGAACTCTTTCAGTCATGAAATTCCAGCATTAAGGCTTTTGAAACATGTTGTGAGTGAGGTTTGATGATAATCCTATTTTACAGGACTGGGTATAAAGTGATATTTAGATATACAGTGGATAAAAAGTCTACACACCCCTGTTAAAACGAGGGCCTTCATGGTATGCTCTCTGCTCTCCTGATTAATATTTTTCAGCAATGAGATCCCGTACATGCTCTGTAAGCTCTTTAAGGACCATGGCTTCAACAGCTGGATGAAACCAAGACGATGTCAAGAAAATCCTACAGAAACAGCTGATCTTTATTTGGGTTTAATCAGAATCACTTCATTGATGACAGGTGCATGATAATTACTTTTGAACATGCCTTTGAATGTGATTGGTCCATTCTGAGTACACTCATATATCCCATTATAAAAGGGTGTGCACACTTATGCAAACAGGTTATTATGAGTTTTTTTCTTTTTCTTTTTTTCCACCTAAAAATTTCAATTTGTTTTTCACTTGAATTGTCTTGGTTGCTTTATCACATTAAAAGTGTTTCATTTTTACATCACAAAAGCCTGCAGTAAACAGGGGTCTGTAGACTTTTATATCCATTGCACGTATGTTTCACTACAGCCTCAGAAACTCTGCTTCAGATGAAGGACTTTTGTCTAAAATGCCAAAATGTTCTGTTTCGCTGGAAACTTTGCATACTACTCTGAATTTTTGCCACACATGCACACACACACATAAAATCAACGTGTCTTCTCATGTTACACAGCCGCTAACATGTCTCCAGTGTGCTGGGTGGCTGATGTTAGCATTTTAGCATTTAGCGCTTACCCACTCGGCCATTCAGCAGCGTGATCGGCAAATTATAGCACTAGAACTTTCAGCATACCTTATTTAGCATTAAGAATGAAAAATATATACAGTATAATTTGAATTTTTCAGGGGCCCTTGGCTTCCGGGGGCCCAAAGCGGTTGCCTGTCTTTGCCTAGTGCTAATTCCGCCCCTGCATACTGATTTATGGTTAAGAGCTCCTCCGCTGCTCTGTTGTTTATTTATAACAAGTTCTCAGCAATTTTCAGCAGAGACTATTACTATTGGCAACATTAGCATAGCTACATAGTTATCTAACATTACATACATTTCAAGGTGGTTAATCCAAAGTATTTCCTTACAAGACTCTAAGTAATGAAATCGTATCTACTGGATCGTTGTAAAGAAGGTCACCGACATACTACAACAATACTGCTAATTCCATGTCCAGCTTCATTCCTTCATCAGTACAAAAACGTCCATTGTGGAAAAGCAGTACCAGTGTTTATCCTGGCGTTATTACATTTTATGTTTTTTTCCCCCCCCAAAAAATACAGCATGATTTTTGCTAACATAAGAATTATCTGGCAGCACTGGGAGCTTACAGGCTTCAGCTTGCAGTGTGGGCGGAGTGAAGGGGTTTGGGGCGTGGCTATAAAATGACTGCCCATCCAAAATGTCCATCCAAACAATTTTGGTCTGTAATGAAGGTTTTTTTTTTTTGTTGTTTTTTTTTTTGCCAGATAATAATACCCTTGCGCTGAGGCCATGGTTTAGACAGGTATCACAATACCAGTATCATATTATCATCATATGTTTTTTCAGTTTTTTTTTTAACATAAAGAATAATAAAGAAGTCAAGCACCTTTAAAAAAAATATGATCTCAGCCTTTCCTGCCCTCCTACACTGAAACAGTAAATCTGACTCTTTAAAGCACAAACCCACAATTTCCATACTCTTCATTTTCAAGCCAAATAAACTAGAGTCCACTGAACTGACGAACGCAAAACTTGCTGTGTGTGTGTGTGTGTGTGTGTGTGAGCGAGGTAAGCTGCCGTGAGCAGCGCGCGAGGTAACAGCAGATCAGCGAGAACGCACGCGGAAATAAGTTAGTGCCTGACGGACACGTCGTGTGCGCGCATCGACAGACATCTCGCGTGTTCCCAAAGCAGGAGAAACGGGAGAAACGGGTTCTTTCACTGCATGCGTCCGGCAGAAATGTGAGAGAAAAAAAACCCCCACAGGAACCAAGACATATGATCTGACGGGTTTGTTTTAGAGGATTGCTAGGTGCTCGAGCTCTCCAACACACACACACACACAGAGCGCGCGGGTACAGAGACAAGGGACAGGAGCTGTCACTGAGGTAAGGACCTGCACTATGTACTTGGATGACTAAAGAAAAAAACATCAAACTGGACACTTCTTCTTCTTCTTCTTCTTCTTCTTCTATTTCTTCTGCTTCTTCTTCTTCACACGTTCTCCCTGTGTTGGTGTGGGTTTCCTCAGGGTTCTCTGGTTTCCTCCCACTTCCCTAAAACACACCAGTAGCTATATGGGCAACTCTAAACACCCGCGCCCCCCCCCGGTGTGAATAAGTGTCTGAATGTGTGTATGGTGCCCTGACACGGACTAGCATCCCATCCTCACACAGAGCGTTCCCAGAATCGACTGCAAGCCAGATCAGGATAAAAGATCTTGTTGAGATTAATGATTGAACGAGAACAGTACAGCTACACATGCAGACAGAGGAAGAGAAGAGGAGAATGAGCTAACAGGAAATGGCATACCGTACATGCAACAGGTCAAGCAAGTTTTCATGTGGGAAAAAAAAAATTATACTTAAGGTGTGGAAAAGCAAACTTGCTCCCAGGATATTGTAAAGAAGTCCACGGTCCCGAGGTTTTGCTTTTGTCTTTTTTTTTTTCAATCTTTTTTTTCCCCCACACTCACTCGCACACTCGCACACTCACCACACCATAAAATGTACACCCAGGAAGTGGAATCATCCCCTTTTTCTCTCTTTCGTTCTTCAACATGTTTAAACTGTTCAGCTTTTTCTTCTTCTTTTTTTAAATTTTTTTTTATTTTAATACTCGTGTCATGGTGAGGGAGACAGGGAATCAGGAAGTGAAAGAGTACAGAAAAGACAAAAAGATGAAGCAAAAAATTTCATTATGATTGTAGGTGTTAAAAGTGTTTATGTGTAGTTTGTATGCATTTAATGATTGGGGGCAGTACTGCGGTTAATGGTTCAGTGTGTGTGTGTGTGTGTGTGTGTGTGTGTGTGTGTGTGTGTATATATAGTAAGTGTGGGCAATTATAAGAATATCTGAATGAATGTGGAAAAAAGGCAGTAAAAATAGCCAAAACTATTACAATTGAATTGGGAAAAGAAAGAGAGAAAGAAAAAAAGTAGAAAAAGTAAATAGATAGATAGATAGATAGATAAAAAAGGTCACATGTTTACACTTATGTTTACACTATTTCAGCTACTTGTATTGTACTCTTGTACTCTTTGCACTATTGTCACTAGGTTCACCTTTAAACAGAACTGTGTACTGGTCGGCGCTGCACTGGGACGTACTATGTCCATTGTCTGTCCCAGTAGTCATTGTACTGTCTTGTTGTGTCGCACTTGTGCACTTTATGTAGAAATTATGTAGTCCCTGTAGTTCTGTGTTGTTCTGTGTACAACGGTCTTATGCAGCACCTTGGTCCTGGAGAAACGTTGTTTTGTTTCACTATGTACTTGTATATGGCTGAAATGACAATAAACTCCACTTGAAACTTGAAAAGACGCTGCCAGGCCCAGGGCACAACCATCATCCACACCCCCACCGGATGCCCCCATCCCAAGGGGATGGCAAGGGCAGGCCACTATCCACACGTCACGCCTACCCTATTCTGTTGTATTTTCCTGGTTGTGTTATCCGCTTATCCAGCTCCAGTTAAAACAGTTACGACCTAACTGACTGTTCATTGGTTACAAATTCAGACCCAACCCCTTCACACACACACACACACAATATTTCCACATTTATTTCAGGTTCTGTGACATTACATTCGTTGGCTCATGTTTTGATACGATCTGACCTTTTGGTGTATTGTATAAACGTGCAGTTGTGTATCTCTGCGAAGACACTACGTGATTACAGTGCAGGACATTTACAGCACTGCGTTGGAATACATTGCATTGGTTTAATTGTTAATGTTTTAATATTGATGTTTTACTGTTCTTGTAAACACAGAAAGGAGATAATGGACTGACGCAGTGGTGACCAAAGTCTGAACTGATGGACTGGACTTTTAACAGCAGATGGTGTGAAGCTCACTGACTAAAGGTAGATGATATCCTATAATACAACTTCATCACAACATTATACAGTTTCAGCGACATAAAGGGCATGTGTAACATGAAGAAGAATGTGTGTGTGTGTGTGTGTGTGTGTGTGGTAGTAACATGCTTTTTATTTGCAGACTTCTTCAGGATGAGGTGTCACATGAAAACGCTTGTAAAGACACTCGTTGGTCTCTTCATCCTTACCTGCTTGTATATCTCCATGAGGAGAGCACAAGAGACAGAGCAAGAGAGAGTATCCATGGTAACACAGACATGCACACACATGCACACACACACTGCAATAAAGAGGCTCTCGGGAATTAATTTGCTTATGTCAACAGAAAACGTTTTTTTAATCGGTTGCCCCCATATGTGCAGCTTGTTTTTGCTTCTCTCACTCTCTTTCTCTCTCTCAGTCTGGGGCTATAACTTGTCTTACCGATATGATGGTTTCATAAGAGGATCTGTTTTCCCACGTGACTAAAGTTTGGTCCTAAGGCCACGCATGAGACACATCATGTGCTTAGTTTGACCATAAATGGAATAAATGGAGCAATCCCACCCACTGAGCTTGACTGACAGGCAGCCTTACCAGTATAGCATGAAAAAATGACATAAAAGAATGTGAATGTTAATGTGAATAATATGTGTGTAGTTATTATAGTATTATCCTTTTTTAGTACTACTATTTTTCATCAACATACTTAGTCAGAGTTTTCATTCGCTCATCTGGCTGTGTATTATTATCTGGATTTGTTTAAGTTGTTAAGTATGTCCTGGAACCCTGTAGGGCACTGTATCACTTTTTAAACCTGTGTCATTACCTGCTTAGAAATGAGGCAGCAAAACAGTTATTAGCTGTCATGATAGATACGTACAAAATCCATGGTGGTCACAGCAGCAGTACTGCAATTCCCAAATCTTGGAATTATTAAACACTGTGTACACTTAATGGGCACTGGACGGCGGGTTTCCCAGCATGGTAAGCTCTGGATGTGTCTTTATTTCTTTTGTTTTGTCTCTGGTCTTGTCTCCGCCCCTGTCTTGTCATTGGTTTATTTCTGAAATGTGTTCAAACTTTTCTGTTCCTTTGTCCTTTTTTTGAAGTCTTGTTGATTAGATTGTCTATTTGTGAAGTCTTGCTCATTGTTTGTGTGAGTTTCTAAGGCTGTGTTTCCTGTTTATTGCTTTCCACCCCCCCCCCCCCCCCGACTCATTCCTTCCTTTTGTTTTTGATATGGATTCCATTTGATGTTGCCTATGACATTTAGAAAGCTCATAAACCTCATAAACAACATGTTGTGTATGCACTTGTGTCCTGCCAATCACCGCACATTACATAGACATACTTGTTGGTTCACCTTGTAAGCATAGAGACTATACTTCTTTTTTCTATGGAAAATGTGTGTTAATCATCCTCTAACCTCTTGTACTGGCACTATAAACACTACCACGTCAACACCATATCAGTGTTACTAAGATGCTCAGAATGTTTCACCACCCAAAAAAAGCCTGGTCCAATAGTGGTGGATGGTGTAGGCAGGGTTGGCAATTTGTGCCTGAAACTACCTGTATGAATTACACGTTCATATCCACTGTGAAAGCCAAAAACAACTAATAATAACAAATTAGCCACAATGGTATCATACTGAATTAATCTCTTTGTGCGTTTTAGGATGCTGCTTGGCTTATTGGGAACTACAGCAGTGAAAAATGCTCTCAGGAACCTCAGCAAAATATCCCATGTCTCAGATCTTCGGTTCGAGTGTTGGCAGGAGATATTCAGGCTCAGCAAAGTGAGAACAAACACTGGTTAATATAGAGTAAAAAGTATATATTCTATATTTGCAGTAAATGAATATATTTTTCTACAATGAAAATAATGGGAAAAATTGTGGTCTGGCACAGTTGTGATGCTTGAACCTCATTTGGCGCATGTAGGCACTGTCTTCGCCATCCTCTTTCTGCCCACCAAACTTTAGTTGCTTGCGTTGCAACGTCCCTTTTGAGCAACTCGGGTTAAAGCTCTGGGTTGGGTCCTTGAGCAAGGCCCTTCAAAACCCTCTCTGCTCCAGAGGTGCCATATTATGGCTGACCCTGCACTCTCACCCCAGCTTCCTAACAAGCTGGGATGTATGAAGAAAAGAATTTCACTGCGCTGTAATGTAATATGTGACAAATAAAGCCTTCTTTTTCTAGTGTCTATAGTGCTAAGGCTATAACCATAGTTGTTAGCTGCATTATCTCATACAACAGCGCTGCTGTATTGAAATGTTGCTATTTAACAAAGAAAAACATATATTTATTGATATGGCGAAGTTTTCTGTAAGCATACATTTATTTAAAATGTATAGAAGGAGTCTCCAGTGTCAGTGCTTTGTAACAGTCAGTAATTTTTCCACCATGGGAAAGTCTTCAGGACAAGGAGTTTGAGCTGTCCAGATTCTTGGTTACATGACAAGCTGTATTTTGGAGAGGCTGGTGAGGTTTGTAGGTGCATTAACGTGAGTGATAACAGGAGCTAACTTGTTTGACAGACGTACCTTCACATTAGATGCAACTATAAATGGCTAAAAAGTGTGACGTTCATTAATAAATTAACAATTGCAGTTGCTGGTTTTAACAGTTTGCTTGTTTGGTAGGGTACCTCACCGTGGGTCTCTCTTCTGTGAAGAGGAAGAAAGAGAATTATCTTCTACAAACCCTTCACTCCATCTTCAATCAGTCGTCGGAGGAGGAGCTTTCTGAGATGGTGGTTGTGGTTCTTCTGGCTGATTTTGACCTGAGCTGGGTTCACAAAACTCTAACCAGCATTAATGAGCTTTTTCCAAAAAGACTGATCCAGGGTCAGCTTCTGGTAATCCACGCCGACGAGGAAAACTACCCTCCTTTGACAGGCCTGAAAAGGAACTTTAATGATGCTCCAGATCGCGTGACCTTCCGCTCCAAGCAGAATGTAGACTACGCCTTCCTGGTGGACTTCAGTGCCAGGCTTTCCAAGTATTACATCATGCTGGAGGATGATGTGAGCTGCTCTAAAGGATTTTTGTCCTCCATTCGAGGTCACATTCGTTCAAAAGGATCTTCACCATGGGTGACACTCGAGTTCTCCAAGCTGGGATACATTGGGAAACTGTATCACTCTGAAGATCTCCCTCGTCTGGCTCACTTCCTCTTTTTGTTTTATCAGGAAATGCCTTGTGACTTTCTACTTTCACATTTCCGTACTTTGCTGATGCAGGACAAGGTTATCCGCTTTCGCCCATCCCTCTTCCAGCACATGGGAACGTATTCGTCTTTTCAGGGAACACATAATCGCCTCAAAGATGATGACTTCCATGATAATCCTGGTGATAACCCCCCAGCCACTGTTTACACTGACATTGAAGTTTTTGAAGACCACAGTCCAGACAAAGCCTACAGTCAAGGAGCAAACTATTTCTGGGGCAAGACCCCTATAAATGTAGGGAACTTCTTTCTCGTGGCTTTCGAGAAACCAGACTTCCTCTCAAGTATTGTGATTCAGACAGGGCAGGATGGGGTGGACATTCTTCAGTCTGCTGATGTGGAGCTTGGGGAAACTGTGGTGAAAACAACAAATGGAGTGGAGTGCACAGAAATTCACAAGTTAGGAGTCCTAAACAAGGGATATTTTGAGCTTCATAACATTCACCAGACAGTGAACAGATCAGTATTGTGTTTAAAAATCAGCGTGACTGCAAGTCAGTCAAATTGGATGATCATAAGGAACATCCAGGTCTGGTTAAGGAAATGAAGTAGGATATGGTGTCCATTTTGACATGGAATAGATCAACCACGACACTGCAGGGAGAATTATTAAATACTTACAGTCGGACCCAAATGTGTCACCTCACGATCGAGAACACCTTTTATTTCGTCAGTTATGGGAAAGGGGGATGATTCGAGTAAAGGGGTATCCTGTATCTAAGAGACCATAAACAAAATGTGTCATGAGACCCTAAAATAAGATTGATTGCATCATTCCGTGGATGCGAGCCAATCAGGACCAAATATGTGCTTTTTGTGCTGTAGAGTTTTTCCAAAATATCATATCAATATCTAATGAAAGTAGATTTACAATTAGATGGGACCAAATTTTACTAATAAGCTATAAAAAAGAAATGATAACTCCAACATAGCATTGGGCAGGCATTGTAGAGGGAACTGAATTTGTTAAAATAGTGGCCTTGGGGTAAACTTAGACATTTAGGCATTTGATGGGGGCAAAAATGAGCCATGGCTCCTATGAGCCCAAATTACTGGTGATGGGAACAGACTCTGTAAATGGGGAACATGCACTCAGATGACAACAATTTATATATGCAATGTGTGTTTAATATTACAGGTTACAAAGGGAAAATTGCAAATAACTTTACAGACCGTTTCACTGAGGTAAACAATAGCAAAGGTACTGCGCACGTCTGTTGCTAAAGCAATTCCATTGGTGCCATTTTTCAATGTAAAGCTGTCAAACCAGTATGAGTAGATCTTGAGTTTCGAAAAAAGTGAACAAATGATACATACGAAAAGGAACAATACGTGACTGATTGTAATTCCCCAATCCTGTGAGAAAATGTGACTTTTTTTTCTCAAGCGACTACCCCGTTTATTACGTTGTTGATACGGTGTGTGTTTACACAAAAGAGACAGTGAAATCTTATTGTAGTTTGGACGCTTACAATGACTTTCTTAGTGGAAAAGTGGGAAATATTTGTTCTTATGATTGAGTCTGTGTTGGGTTGGTGAAATTCGAGATAAAATGTCTGCTTCAGATCCTGGAGTTAGTGTGTATCCAGCAATCACTGCACCAATAAAAGTCTATCTATTTCCAAAAGACAAAGCACAGCAAAATGCTTGGATTAAGCGATTCAGTGTGCTTTGTCTTTTGGAAATGGACGCACTTTAATTTCTAAAAGAAAGGCTGTTCCTAGCCTGAGGGAACTTCCAACAACTTAACAATATGGTGCTAATTTTAAATTGGACATTCTGTCATTAAATCAAGTTGCCAGTCACATAAAAAAAATTTATACCATATTATTCTTCACTCGTGTTTTAAATGATTTACCGTCAACAGGATATGTTCTAGGAACAGCAACGTCACTTTCTGCACTCTTGAATGCTCATTTGAAATTTTTTTATATGCAAAAGAAACAGGTTCACTTAAAAAGCTAGAAAAAGCTAGTGAAATTAATGAAAGGGAATCAAAAGTCAATGCAATTGGCAACAAAGGAGTGAAAAGTTTGGGTTATGCCAGGACAAGACAATCTAACAAAATACTGGTATTGATAACCCAACTTTTACTTTCAAGAGAAATGATCAAGCATCTTTCTCGACTCTCCAAACCAAAAAAGTATCAGTGACACTGCCAGGAAAGAGAGTTTGTGTTTCTTGTAACTTTGACAGGTGGAATGTGGAGAAGGTAGGAGAGCTGTCCTCTCAGGGTTTAGTGTTGTTTATAACACAGGAGTTTACTTAAGTCGTATGCCTTAGCCTACAGTATCTAAATAGGTCTCTTAAGTTTCTAGCAGAACTCTGGGGATATACTTTTTTTCGGAAATAAAATTCTCATGAGGAGGATATAATGACTCAGCAATGTTTTCTCTTGTTTAATAAACACTGTGCTACTTTCAATTTGTCCATGTTTTTCTGCTTCCTACTATTTACTACACAATGTGTGCATTTTAATAATTATTCAGCAGAAAGAGATTTCAGATAGTTTTCGTTCTAACAACAGCTTGGCTGAGCCGCTTTCGAGACCTGAAAACTGAATTCTGAACACAATAGGCAAAACAAAAGCTTTTGTTTTGTCTATTGTGAATTTCCGAAAGGTGGTCAGACTACTATGTGAATGGTTGTGGATTTTTCCATTCACTGCTGTTCTACCTGAAATGCGAGACGAGACAAGACGTCGTTATCAGACGTTTGTCAGTCAAACACAGACAAACCTAGCTATGTCATTGTTTATTCTAAGCATTTTTTTTCCCATTCCACTTTGTTTACTCAGCATCCGTACACTCGCAGAAAAAAGGGTACTAACATGTACCTTCAGTGCTCTCTATGGTGGTATCCTCAAGTGTACCTTTAGTATGTATCTTTTACATGGGCATGTAGTGCACCTTTAGAGCTTTACTCTAAAAACTAATTTATGTAGCTAAAATCGATTTTTAAAAGTTACACTACTGTATATCCATGTATCCAGGTGAAAGATGCATATTAAAGGTACAAATGAATTACCCTTACCCTCTCTCTCCCTCTCTCTCTCTATATATCCCCCTCTCTCTCTCTCTCTCTCTCTCTCTCTCTCTCTCTCTCTCTCTGTGGTGGGGGGGGTGTTGGGGGCTCTGTCAAGCTAACACCACATTCAGTTACCATAATTGGTGTGCAGTTACGAACAGTTAAACTATGTCTCTAGAGGTTTGCTCTTTGTGTGACCTTGGATTAACAGATTCGTTAGAGAGGCGGCGCTTTAGGAAAGCTAACGAGTGAGTAAACAGCTCGAGCGTCCATGGTAACACACACGATGAGAGCGCTCAGCACCTTTGTTCTCCAGGTGTCAGAGAGCTCAGCTTGTAAAAACACACACATACAGACACACATGTGCACACACACACAATATACCTGCTGCTCTCCTTTGCGTTGCCAAGGAGATATGAGTGACGTAGTCTATGGAGTCTCATAATTTATTTTCGAAAAATAACCCTTAAACCCTTAAGGGTTCTACAGTTGTCCCTCTGGGGAAGACTTAAAGGTTCTATGGAGAGCCCTACAACAATGTTTTGTGTTTTTGTAGTAATCAGAAAACATTTTCTGGAAACTAAAAACCAATAATTAGTGAATAAGCCCTTGGAGCTGGAGCTGTTAGGCCTCTTGAATGGGTTATAATGAGTTAACAAGCCTCTACGCTTTCCGGCTTTCAGTATTCAGACTGTTGCTGTCAGGCAGATGTTCCTGTGTCAGTAAATGACCAACAAATCACTTTAAATGTATTTGTGCCCTATGCATCTTAAATAACAAAACTATTGGATGCATTGGCCTTGAAACTGAACAAATAGTTTTGGATTTAACTTTCAGTTTTTCAAAATGTGTAAGGAATTTTTTTATATATTTGTCTTGCACATACCCTGTAAATCCTGTTCTTCTTCTTTTTTTTTTAGAGTTGCTTTTGAACTCCCCCCTTGTAGCTTTTGTCATCCCCATTGTAAATATGTAAATGCCTTTGGGAGAGAAACTCAAAAAGGCTTTCTACATTGTTCTCGTACATACCTACATGCACTTCAGTTTGAGGATATAAAATGGTTTTCCTCAAGTCTAAATTACCGAAACATCAATCAGTCATTCTCATGGCTAAGTTCTTCATTCACAAATCTAACACGCATGTAAAAAGCTGAGTAACATCACTGTTGGTGTGCTATGCACTGAATTAGTATTACAGAATTAGTTAAATGTTGCAGTATTATAAAACATATAAAGATGTTAATTTTATTAAAATAGAAAAAACATCAGCATGACAGCTGGATTTTAAAGCAGTCGCTTTTGTTTAGCAATATTGTGAATTAAACCTTCGGTATGCAGCTGTTAGGCCTCTTGGATGGGTTATGCTGAGTTATTGACTGCCGCATGTCATTATTGTTACCATGGTGTTAATATTACCATCCTGGGGCAATACTGTAAATCGGTGGTGTCCAAAGTCCAGCCCCAGGGCCAAATGTGGCCTGCAGACAGATATTAATGAAGTGACCCATACTTGGAATTTGTGCTCTGCATTTAACCCATCCAAGTGCACGCACGCACACACACACATGCGCGCACACACACACACACATACACACACGGAGCAGTGGGCAGCCTTTTTAGCTGCGGTGCCTGGGGAGCAGTGCCTTGCTCAAGGGTCTCACCTCAGTCATGGTCACTCACTCCCCCCACCTACAATCCCTGCTGGACCTATGACTCGAACCCACGACCTTCAGGTTCACCTTCCGACTCTCGAAACCATCAGGCCACAACTGCCCCCAATTGGCCCATGGCTTCTCAGTTAGAAGGTATGATAGGTGGCGCGCCGGCCAACACGCTTCTATTTTTCCTTTCACCTGAAGGTGGCAGCAGACTGTGGTAACACAGATAGCTAAAATGCATTTTTCTCTGACTACATGTGCAAAAAGAATGCTATTTAGTCATGTCTACAGACAAAAAGCGTAAACAGTGAAAAGGAATATTTCAAAAGAGCTGAGTGAAAAGCAGAATATTTACATGAATTTTTTTTGAATATTTACATGAATATTTACATGTAAATGAATATTTACACGAGTTTCTTAGTGTTTGGTAAGTCCCCCTTTTTGCTTTAAAGACAGTGTGCACTGGAGCTGGCCTGGACTCCACAAGTTTGTGCAAAACCTTATGATCCATTTTAGATCAAATCCATCAGTGTCGTCTGAACACGTGCTTCAATAGAAGAGATTAGGCATGAAGAAAATCTGACCTTTTATACAAAGCAGTTAACATGGTCATTATCATACATTTGCATACATTTAAATGGGAACTTAGAAATAGTGCAGAATCTTGAATAAAACATGTACCTTCTTTGTATTAAATATTTCAAAACCTTCTGTTTATTTCCAATTTGAAACGAAAGCTTGGACGTAATGAATATTTCGGTTTGTATTCCAGTGCAGCTCTGCAGTCAGGAGTTACTTTACTGCCCTTTAGTGGTAAAGAATATGAAATGCATGTGTAATTTTAGAGCTTTTTATGCTCTAGCTCACAGGAGAACCCCTTGTCCTGCACAATTTAGTGTTTTCCCTGCTTTAAGACACCAGTAGAGCAGGAAAAGCACTGAATTGTGTGATACATGGGGTTCTCGAAGACCATGGTTGGGAACCTTTTTTCTAAAGTCCCACCCCTTTTTCACTTTTTCATTACCTGTACAGTATCAGACTTCAACCTTTTAGCGCCGGGCTTCAACCTGACACTACTAACACACTCCTAACCGCAGTGATTAAGGCTTCATTTATTTTTAATGAATTTAATAGAGGGATCGCATTGGCTGCAGGATTATTTTATTACGTGGTAATGGCTATAGTGACTGAGAGCTTATTGTGTTCTTGAAGAAACAGTGTGCATAATTCTTTTGCATTTTCATGAACTTTTTATTGAACGCCTTCTGGATAGGAAATGAGCATTTATGCGCCACTTCGAACGGTCTGTTTTAAAAGTCCGAATATTATAAGCAGCTAAGCCAAAAAATAAAACATTTGGTCTATGCCAATCTGAGGAACCTCTGTAGGAAGTCACATGACTGTGTAACTGGGGTCATGTGTGATTAATGTCGCTTTGTCTTCTATTTTATAGTTACAGAGCACGAACTTACTAACTGCCGATTAGCCAATAAATTAGCAAGCTAATATGTAACTACTAAAAAGTCAGTAGTAGTGTAAGGTTATGGTTTTCTAGAGACTTCTTTGTGAAGCAGTATCCTTTCTGTGTATGTTCTTTAAAGTTTAATCAACAGCTGTATGACCTGTCAGAATGAATTCTAATAAGAAAAAATAACTTGACCCTAAACATATAATATGTATTTTATGATATGATTATAAAGCAGCTGTGGCTGCGTGCTGATGCTGTTAGAAAATCCCATCATAGAAGAAGCAGTGGGTCATGTTTCAATCTGCCCTAGTTTAACTCAATCATCCGCTCTATATTATGTTACACATCTTAAATTAGCTCCCTTCAGTTTCTCCCCTTAGTTACTGTTATTCTACACTAATGCTTTAAATCCTCCTGTTTGTATACTGACAGTAGTAGAATTACAGCGGAATATTTTCTGCCTTATAAACACTTCATACCCATTTACACTCGTTGCCTATAATAATGAATATTTTCAATAAACATTAGACTTGAATATTTTTATCATACATTAGACTTGAGACAGGATCTGAATCTGGTCCAAGGTCTATCATGGTGCCAGGGCCATGAGAAATGATGTTATACATACGATATTGTTTAACAATCTAGGAACTATTTAGTGTAGTGATGTATTTTGTGTCTTGTCACAAATATCTGGGGCTTAATAGGAAAAGGAATTCACAATTGCAAATCCATTCGTAACTTTGTGGTTTAGTTTTTATTTTTCATTTTCTTTAGATTTTAAACACGCCCTCCTTAACATTTTTAACAAATTAGACGTTCAAACAAAACCTGAGCAATCATACAGTTGTTGTTGTTTTTTTTTTAGTTAATTCAGTCTGAACACCAGTTATAGGTCTGATCATTCAGCAGTCCTCAGACTGTCTGTGCTGGAAAAAAGATATAAAACACCACATAGGTATTTGAAATGTTGGCAATTTTATTGACTGTTAAACCCAGTTTCTCAAAATGTGAATTCTGAAAATTTTGTCTTGCACATACCCTGTTAACCCTGTTTTTCTTCTTCTTCTTCTTTTTAGTAGATTTGGTTTTGAACTTCCCCCTTGTAGCTTTTGCCATTCTCATTGTGATTATGCAAATATGTAAATGCCTTTGGGACAGAAACTCAAAAAAGGTTTTGAGGATATAAAATGATTTTCTTCAAGTCTAAATTACCTAAACATTATTTTATTGATTTTATTTGGACTGTTTGATGTTATTTTCATGGCTGATGTTCACTGGTGGCATGCTCAGAATGAGACTTCATAAAGAGTCGCTGAAAAGTCTGGGTTATTTATGACTGAGTGATTATGAGCTGATTGGAAACAGGTGGCTTTGATTGGAAGTCTGGGGAAGTAGAAACAGGTAGAGGATCATGTGACAGGTTTAAGGTCATTGTTTGGCTGAGGATTGTGGGATATGTAGTTTTTGTTGTTATGTGGTGCAGTCTGTCTGCCTATCTATCTGTCAGCCAGTCTGTCTGTCTGTCTGTGAGTCTATGTATGTATGTATGTATGTATGTATGTATGTATCTATCTATCTGTCTGTCTGTCTGTCTGTCTGTCTCTATATTTGTCTGTCTGCCTGTCTGTGTGGCTATCTATGTATGTATGTATGTATGTATGTATGCATGCATGTATCTATCTATCTATCTATCTATCTATCTATCTATCTATCTGTCTGTCTGTCTGTCTGTCTGTCTCTATATGTGTCTGTCTGCCTGTCTGTGTGGCTATCTATGTATGTATGTATGCATGCATGTATCTATCTGTCTGTCTGTCTGTCTATCTATCTATCTATCTAGCTGTCTGTCTGTCTTGCTAGCTATCTGTCTGTCTATCTAAATTATCTAAATTAGCTGTATATCTGTCTGTCAGCCAGTCTGTCTTTCTGTGAGTCTGTCTATCTATCCATCTATCTATCTATCTATGTATGTATCTATCTATCTATCTATCTATCTATCTATCTATCTATCTATCTGACTGTCTGTCTGTCTGTCCCTAGATCTGAGTGAGTATTTACCCTACAGTAACACACACAAGCCTGAGGCTTGGCTGTGTCCTAAACCACAGCCTATTGACTACACTTTGCACTAGTGTGGGAGCATGTGTGCTGTATGATTAACTTTCCTGAAATGGTGTGGTGTGTCATGACCCTGCTCCGTTAAAGCACACTGATTGTTGGGTCCCATGTTTTAGAAAATGTATTTCTTTTTTTTATTGAACTTGCCTCAGTAAAAGTAAACGTGGGTAAGTAAAAGTAAAAGTGCCACTGTGTGAAGGTGTGGTGAAGAATATCTAGTCCACTACACATTATAAACCCTGCCCAAAAGCAGTACGTCAAACACATTACGTGAACGATGTTCATTTTTTCACAATGACTTACTGCTTGGGTGGAGCTTCCAAGTATACAGCCAAGGCTATCTCTCTGGTGTACTACATCCGATAATTCCACAATGTGCTCATTTTCATACAGAAAAAAGCCTCTTCAAATTTCATTCAGCTCATATGAAATTATATATTTCAGTATATGTAAATAAAACATATGATAAAATAATTCAATTAATTTTAATTTCAATTAAAAACACATTTCATGCATAGTAAGGAAGAGAAAAAGTATTCGTAGTATATTCTATTAATGTTATTTAGCTATTTACTACCAGTAATGTTTTTACTAGGGATGTGTTGATATCGATACTGGTATTGGATATCGGTCCAGTATCATGCTCATAGTTTAACATTCAAGCTAGCGATAGATATTAATTAGATTTTAGCCTTAATATCATGACTACCCCCCCATATAACTTTATAAAAAGAAAGAAAATAACATCATAGGAGTGGCCAAGGCTCAAATTAAGAACATGACACAGCATTCTTCCCTTACTTCCTCACTAACAACACCGTAACGACCACAATCTGTTTATCACTAACATCAGGTAAGTTAGCTAGCCAGATATCTTGGCACACAGGTTCTGTGTGTAAAAGTCGACTTTTAATCTTTTACTGAATAGCAAATCAAGATTGATTGGTTCAAAGTCATTGAAGTGGATTTAGTGATATGTTAATCTGATCTCACATGTAGCCCCGCCCCAGAAACAGTCTGATACAGAGGTACTGACAACATCTCAGTTTTAAATAAGAAACTGTGACTTTAGGTATAATATCATTCTTCATTAATAGTGATCATTCATAAAGATTTTCAACTATTCATTAACAGTAATGAATGAATGAATAAAAGAATGTGTGTGTGTGTGGGAGGGGCATGTGGTGTAACGTGTAGCCTATCAATCATAGCTTAATTACTGTGTGTGTTGTAATCAATTAAAAAAGCTCGTATTTATATCTTGGCCCCAATGTCCTGACAAAGATAGTAATATCTGACAGTTTAAACCTTGTGGGGACATTTGGCTGGTGCCTATGAGGAAAACTACTGTTTTTTTTTTCACAAAAACTGCTGATTTTATTTAAAAACTTAAAATATTTCCAGCTTAGATTTAGACATAGCATACTATTACTTAGCTGCATTAATAATGATGTTATTAATAATGAATTTATAAAAGGTCCTTACAAAGATAGTAAGACAAACTGTGTGTGTGTGTGTGTGTGTGTGTGTGTGTGTGTGTGTGTGTGTGGGGAGGAGTTATCCTGCATAGCTCTGAGCTGTAAGGGGTGTGTGTCCCTATATAAAGCCCTGTCACATTGTCAGTCTGCTCTGCTCCTGCCTCAGACCCCCCCACACACAGCACACACACACACCCTGACCACGAGTAACCATGGCTCAGCAACCAGTCAGGTAGGAAAATCTATTTAGTGTGTTAAAGCACAGTAATGTGTAATCTTATGTTCATATGTGTTTAAAATATGAGATACTCCAGGCATGATATGTACTTTTATATACTTGAATATCAAGATCTTGCAAGCTGCTGCATCTTAAATATGTTTAACCGACTTTTATAGAATGTCAGGTATGAAAGTATTGAATTGGACAGAAAAAATATTGTATAGTGCATTTCATAAAGAAAGGTTCTGCATAAATAAATAAATCAATCAATCATTTAGGTCAATGCAAATCCTACATCAGCAGTAAGTATATGAAGTTAAACACAGGTTCAAACACATTGCATTTTCTCCAGTTTCTTCACATAGTTTAGTGTGGAGTATTAACCTGGAGGGCAAGAATGAAACATTTGTGCTGACACACCCGATATCAGCAGTAACCTCACACACATTTTGGCAGTAACTACAGTAACTTCTGCTTTTTAGCAGAACAGCTGCTTTACAGTCGGAAACCTAAAAGGCAGTATTCCGCATTTAGACAAATAAATGATATAACAGATTTGTGCAAAAGTAGAATTTTAGTGTTCAGTCAATCAGCTGCTCTCAGGAAAAGTGTAACATAAGAATTCCCTGTGATATCTATGGGTATTATATTGTTATCCCAACATTAAATCAGAGAGTAAGATATAATAAAGCCTACTAGACAGCTAAAGGTCAAGTTAGATTAGAATTGATCTAATTCTATAATAAGTTCTTACTGAACTCGTAGCCTGGTAGAAAATAATTCTTACGAAAATAAAATTCTTGCATTTTTATTCTGTTCAAAGAACACAAAAACACATTAAAACGTGCAAAATCACATTCAAATGCTTTCAAATGCATACAAGTACATGTATAGTTAATACATCTTAACTATAAACCAATGTAACTGTCACTGCTCTGTTTCTTTCCTCCGTCAGTCTTCCTGCAAAACTCATTAACGGAGGTGTAGCAGGGATGGTCGGAGTCACGTGTGTGTTCCCCATCGATTTGGCCAAAACGAGACTTCAGAATCAACGCAGCAGCCAGCAAGTGTACAAAAACATGTACGATCACATTCTCACTTTGTGTTTCACCCTAATGCATTGGCTTATCTTTACAACGCAGCCACCCACCCACACACACACACACACACACACACACCACACCACACAATGAACACGTTTGATTAAATTGTTTACAAAAGCACACAGATACACCTTGTCAAAAAAAGGTCAAATCTGGATGAAATGAGGGAGAAAAGATCTGGATGGAAAATGAGCGGGTCAGAGCAGGTTTCTACTACAAAAAAAACTGGTTCTGCAGAACCAGTTTCCTCCCATTTCATAGGAGCAGCTTTCCAAGGAATGGATTACGGCTGATGTAATACCGCTGTGAATTTTATCATCACACCAACTTGTGTGTGTGTGTGTGAGTGAGTGTGTGTCTGTGTGCCTGTGCCAATCCTTTAAGCTATGCCTCTGTTCTAAATGCTGTGTTAGACTTCATACAGTATATACACCAGTATATACTGTATTCCTCAAGAATTATACTTTGGTATAATTACAAAGTCATGTGATCACCTGTCAGTCAAACTCTCTTGTCATATTAGCTTGCTTCACTTTTATGCAGAGTATTTTCAGTTCCTTGATCTAAAATATGTAGTGGTTAAAGCCAAAATTTTTGCATATTTGTGGCTGAGAGGTTTTTTTTTCTTCATTTTGAAACAGAAATCACTATCTACCCTATCTAATAGCAAACTGACACTGGCCCAACGTCTATTTTGGGTGGCTATGTTGGCCCCTACCTATACAACAGTCAGCAAATATTAGCAAAGAAGCACTTTTAATATCAACACTGCCAAAGTTAAATGTTAAATGTTGGTCCAGAATCAGCCAGTTGGATTTAAAGGTGACTGAAAATCTGTCAGTTCCAACGATGGCCGAAAAATTACTTTTGGTCAACATTGGAACGGCTCATATTGGCCTAACATCAGTTTGCTAACTAGCTAGTATAAATATTTATTGTCAGCTCTGCACCAGTACATCCAGTAACTGCCATTTTCACATAAAAGCAGGAAAACAAAGCTGTTCCTTGTTGTAGATGTTGCATAGACCATAAATTAGCAAACATGCTGCAGTACAACAAAAGGAATTGCATGTGTGCCACTGTTGCCTTCTCCACCTCAGTTTTCTTTTTTTTTTTATTACTATTTTAAAAATGAAATGCAAAGAGTGTAACATGAGATGGCAATATCTCAGGTTGCATTTGCTATACTGAAATCAGTGGCATAGCCAGGGATTAACTGCAGAGAGGGATGAGGAAATATACTAAATAAAATTACTACATGATCTGTACAAACGTACTGATATAAATGTGCCATGGTCATGCATTTCGGGTGGATATCAGACAGCAGTAGGAGCAGTGATGATATGAATTTGTCTTTTAATCATTTAGGGTACAGTCTACCTTCGACCAATCTCGCCATATTAATAATGTTGCCATAAAATACCTTTATGCCAGTTCCATTGAAAGTGATTCAAATAGCATGCTAGTAGTAGAGGGGAAATATTTTTTTACTTTTCCTGCAGTAAACCTCTAGTACTTGATCAGATGTCAATCTATGTAGCTAGCTAAAATTCATGATTCCAACTGGTTGTTCCTGATATACCATATTAGCTAGTGTATTAACTGGTGTGATTTAACACACTAAGGGACGTGTTTGACATTTGCGGTGCTTAAATATGGACAAATCATAAATGATAACTTGATCGAACAATTATTATAGAGAAATTCCTGCGCAAAACAATATTATTTGACACGAATATGCATCAACTCTGTTCCTGTGTTATGTTAACCAGCCAAGAATAGACATTTGGAACTGTCATGAAATATTTCTGGGGGAGTTCAAACCTGAAACCACCCCTACTTAGCTATGCCTCTGACCAGTGTACAACATACTGCTATCGGGTGGGGTTTATTATGTGTAATCTGCAAAATTCTATCTACTATACTTACACAGTAATAATTTAAACTATGTCACATATCCTTTTCTGTAGTTTAAACACTTTTATGGTCATTGCACAACCATGTTATATAGCCAGAAGGTTGTGGTCACCTGACCATCACAGCCATATGTGGTTCTTCCTCAAACTGTTGCCACAAAGTTGGTGGCACATGATTTTCTAAAATGTCTTTGTTTGGTGTAGCATTACAATTTGCCTTCACTGGAACTAAGAAGCCCAAACCTGTTCTAGCATGTCGGTGCCTCTGTGCACAAAGCGAGCTCCATGAAGACAAGGTTGATGTGGAAGATCTCTCCTGCACAGAGCAATGACCACAACCCACTGAACACCTTATGGATGAAGTGGAACTCTGACTGCACCCCAGACCTCCTCATGCAACATCAGCGCCTGATCTCACTAATCTGTCTGAATGAACACAAATCCCCACAGCCACGCTTCAAAATCTAGTGGAAAGCCTTCCCAGAAGATGTTATGGAGGTTATTAAAACAGCAAAGCAGGACTAAATGTACAAGAAGCACATGTGGGTGTGATGGTCAGGTGTCCACAAACCTTTGGCCACATAATGTAGTTTCATAGTAAAATTACAGACAGTAGTGAAAGTATTTTGAGTACGAGTCCTCAAACTTTACTCTAATGTATGTTTTTTTTTTCTGATTAGGATGGACTGTCTGATCAAGACGGTTCGGTCTGAAGGCTATTTCGGCATGTATAGAGGTAAAAACATTGCTCCAATAAAGCTAAAGCACTGTTCACTAATATAAAAATCAAATAGTGTGTTCTGATTGGCTGAGAGCAGTAGCGTATATCATAGCTAGTTATTAAACATTACTGTTAGTGTGTGATCTGTGATATCATTAATGGTTAGTTCTCTGTGTTTCTACAGGAGCAGCAGTCAATTTAACCCTGGTGACCCCCGAGAAGGCCATTAAACTGGCCGCTAATGACTTTTTCCGTCATCAGTTCAGCAAAGGAGAGTAAGTTCATCCATTTAACCATTACATCTAAGAAAAATAACGTGCCACAGCTCCCCCTAATATGTGGTACATTCATGATGGCTCAGTCATCATGTATTAGATATAATATAGATTGTAATAAATACGAAGTGTCTTTTTTTTTATCACTGCAGTTCCAAATTGAGTGTATTTAAAGAAATGCTGGCAGGATGTGGAGCAGGATTGTGTCAGGTGATCGTAACCACACCCATGGAGATGCTCAAAATTCAACTTCAGGATGCAGGAAGGCTTGGTGAGACAAACATTAAAATAGGCTACATGCAGTTAACTCAAAATTATTGGCACCCCCTAACCATGGAATGCACTATATCTTCCAATAAAGCAGCTCAGCCATTGCAGCATGTCAGCTACCACAGACGCACACTAACACTTCCTCCTTTTATAGGGTGTCATTACTTTTGTCCTGATTGAATGGCTAGGCTTTATTTGTCTTAATTTATTTTGGACAATTTTTTTTCCAAGTCATTACATGAAAGTACTGAGACTGAGATTATTTTCATTAAATTTGTCTGTGTGATTGAAATAAATAAATGAATTAAACTAATCTTTATATAAAATAGCAGTAACCCATCATCAAACTGATCACTCGAGGTTCATATTAGTGAGTCTCATTATACTGTACATAAATATACATGAGGCTCAATGTACAGAAACTGAAAAATGATTTTGTACTGTAAATAATGCATTTTATTTTCTGAAAAAAAAACACGATGTTTTTAATTTTTCTTCAAGACAATTTGTTTACATTTTATTTTAAATGTTCTACGGGGTGCCAATAATTCTACCATATATGACATATATTACATTCACACATTTTCACTTTTCACTAATATGAGTAAAGTATAGTGTGTTCTGACTGGCTGTGTGTGTTGTATTGTGTGTGTGCCTATGTGTGTGTGTTGTGTACCTCCTGCAGTGGCTCAGAGGAATGTAGCTGTGATCTCGGCTCTGAAGCTCGGAGCGGGGAACACGGTGATAAACTGTGCCTACAGCCTCGGACCAACCACACACATCAGAAGAACCTCGGCCATACAGATCACACAGGAGCTACTGCGCACTCACGGAGTTCAGGGCCTTTATAAAGGACTCGGAGCCACGCTAATGAGGTACCACAAAATAGTTCAGCCGGAAGTGTCTACAACTTCACGTAGGTGAAATGTAGTCAATCTACCAAGACATGGTTAGTTTCTGAAGTTTGCTTCTTTAGCTTTGTACTGGAGCTACCAGACTAATGTGGCTAACAAGTAAGGGAAGCTTATAGCTACTAGCAATCTAGCATCTGAATCACATATTCAATTCCATCTGTACATAAATGTTTTTAAAATAAAATGATGAGTCTGTATTTAAAAAAATTAAATACACAAATCAAATAGGAAGTTTACACTATATGGCCAAAAGTATGTGGACACCTGACCAATCACACCCATATGTGCTTGTTGAACATCCCAATCCGGATTTAGTCCCCCTTTGCTGTTGTAATAACCTCCACTCTTCTGGGAAGGCTTTAGAATAGATTTTTGTGGGAAGACCCACATATCGGTGTGATGGTCAGGTGTCCACAAACGCTTGGTCATACAGTGTATAATACTTTGGAAATCTGGTTCCGCACCTCCTACCTGATGCTCTACTGCAGTTTTAACTCTGAGACGTCCTTTTGTCCATTTTGATAAATAAGAGTACATCAAAAACTTCAGCAAGACTGCTTGAAATAATTAAAACAATAAAACCTCTGGACCAGTGTTAACTTGTAGCTATAAGCTAAAGAGCCAAACTTCAGGGAGCAAAAATGTCTCGGCTGATCGGTAACAATTCCTTGTAGGAACTTGAATTTGTGTTGTAATGCCATGTTTTAGTCACATACATACTTATGTCCTTTTTGTATTGTCACTTCATGATAGCAGCTTATACGATGAGTAAGGAATAAAGTACCATGTGGAGTTACTGTTACTACACCAAAGTTATTATTTTCCTAAAATATTACATATGACGAAGTGTTTCATTCCTCTTATACCACAACAATTTGTCAACAGTTACATTTTTTCCTTTGTCATATTTTTAACCATTTGTAGTACACTTAATGTTGTGCAGCGTCCATGAGACAAATCAGTTCCTCTTATCGTTTACCTGCTGATCCTTGTGTTGTTGTTTTTCCTCAGGGATATTCCATTTTCCGTCATCTACTTCCCGCTTTTTGCTCACCTGAACCAGTTGGGAAAACCATCAGAGGCTGAAAATGCACCATTTTATTGGAACTTTGCTTCAGGTTGTGCTGCTGGATGTATAGCCGCTATCGCAGTCAGCCCCTGTGATGGTAAGAGTGTGTTTGTGTGTGTTGGCATGCTTTTTTAAAAATGTCCCCACAAGGATAGGAATATCTGACGCATGGGATCTTGTGAGGACATTTGTCTGGTCTGTAGCTTTTATATAAAAAAAAAAACAAACAAACTAAAAGATTCAATTGTTTTCATTTTGGTTAAATTTAGGTGTAGGCAATGTAAGGTCCTTACATGGAGATGAAAACAGAACGTGTGTGTGTGTGTTACCTGTACAATACATTGCTGAGACTTAACGTAAGTGTGATGTTTCTCTGTATCAGTGGTGAAGACACGGCTGCAGTCGCTCAGTAAAGGCGCACATGAGGAGATGTACAGTGGGGTGATGGACTGTGTCAGGTACAGTTACCATGACTACTGACACCACGTACGATTCACCATCACATAACGATATAATATAAAGGCACTACACAATGTTAGCTATGATAACTGGTCTCATTAAACTATGGTAGCTAGATAAGGTGGGTTTTCGAGTTCTTAAGTAGCAAATAATGTCACAGTGTGTTTGCTGTTGAAGAGTGAGAGGCACATTGCTTTATATTAAATACTACAAATCTGTAATTGGAAAAATATTTAAAAATCTGGACACGCCACCTTATTTTAAAAGTTATAATTACTATACCTGGGGAGTAGACCTGATGTAATAGATTGGGATTAGCAGTCATAGTCTAGTGGTTAGCATAAACTGGTGAGATTAGTGGTCATATCTTAGCAGCTAGCAGTTAGTTGCAGTTTAACAGTTAGGGGTTGGGTTATCATAGCTGAGTGGTTTTAATATGTCAAGCAGGATTAGCATAGTTTTAAAGGTAGAATTTACGGCTTGGTTAGCAATGATACCTTGGGGGTTAGCGTTTATTTGGTTTTGTGTAGGGTTAGCAGCTCATTACCTACTATCAGTTGTAGCTCATAGATAGTTACAGGCTGGGTTGGTCAACTTAGCTTCGATTTAGCTTTGTAAACTCACATAGTTATTGCCTGGTTAGTTAACTGTACCTTTGTGGTTAGCTGTTACAGGTGGGGTTGGTGGTTGTGGCTTAGCATTTATGGATATGGGTTGGTTTAGTAGAAGTATCTTAGGGGTTATCATTTAGGCTTGGGATTAGCATTATATCTTAGTGATTACAGACATTGTTGGAGGTTACAGCTAAATGAGTAGTGTAGTTGTAGTTAGAAGTTTGTGTTACAGCCGAAGTTAACACTCATAGCTTAGCAGTTTATCATTAACTTATTCATTCAAAATAAAAAAATTGCTTGAATTCAGGTTGGCTTGATTTTACACTGCATTATTTTTCTAAAATGTCGCTTCTTGTGTGCTTGTCTTCTTGCAGTAAGATCGTTCGTAAAGAAGGCCCCACTGCTCTGCTGAAGGGCGCCGGCTGCAGAGCGCTCGTCATCGCTCCGTTATTCGGCATTGCACAAGTCGTTTATTTCATCGGTGTTGGGGAATTCGTCCTGGGACAGTTTCCCAACTTCAGAATCTAAATACCAAAAACTCAGACATTGGAACCACATGAACATTAAAGATGAAAGTCTGAGGCAGCTACACTGTGATCATTTGGAGAATGACATGGTGTGAGTTTGAGATTTTCTATGGAAATGCTAGCAATAGTATCTTACAGGTGGCTTTATTCAGAAGCTGAGACAATGTTGTTTTTTTAACATTTTTAAAAAATATCTCCAGGACCAGCCTTCGATTTCCCTCAATGAGGGAAGAGACGCCTTAGACACTAATCAGTACTGTTTTTAATATGCCTTCATCAACTTCCCCCCTGAAGTATATTTTTATAACATAGAATTATACAGTTCTATGCGTTGGCTAAATAAGTTTAAGTGTAAGTTATACTCCAAAATCTATAGTGATGTATATTCGATCCCTCATCTAACGAACTTCACTTCCCATCAAAGGGAAGTAGAGAAGGGAAGTTGACGAGGGCATATTAAACACACTAGTGAACCAAAGCCCCATTGTCTTCTTCTCGCCTACTTGTCCCAGTTTGTCTGAGACTTCAGAGGGGAAACATTACATTTCAGTGGGCAGCCTTGGACAGAGGTGTTTCAATCCTGTTTAAAGTATGTAGTCCATTTTCATGGGTGTGGTTACGATCCCTTTAAAACAGAGGATCCAAAAAGCTCAGAATTTCAGATGCTGCTTGGAAAAAATATTGACTTGAGATTTGCAGAATCCAGAATTGCGATATTGCGATCCATTCAGACCAAGTCAGGAAAAAGGTGTAAAGATAATTCATACAGAGGCTCCTGAGTGGCGAGATAGAAAAGCGTCGCCCTATCGTCGTAATATCGCGAATTTGAATCCAGACGATGCCACAGCCATCCGTGGCCGGGAGCCAAGGGAGCAAAATTGGCTGTGCTCTCGGGGTGGGAGGGATGGCTTACCCTCTCTCCCCTGTCAATCACAGTGACACTAGCCAATCGTGGACATTGGTGAGATCATGGATGTGGAAGAGGGCGGATAGCGCTTTCCTCTGAGTGTGTTATGCTGCCCTGTGACGCAACATGAGCAGCCGTTTGAAAAAAAGATGCGGTTGGCTGGCTGCATGTGTCTCAGAGGAAGTACGTGTTAGCCTTCATTCTTCCCGGTTGGTAGTTGTCGTAAGATAAGGGAAAACTGGTTGGTGGATGGGAATTGGCAGGTGACCAAATTGGGTAGAACATGAGGGAAAATCCCCCCACATGCATAACTCATTTAAATATGTATCAAGGTAGTTTGATAACATTGACAACATTACAGTGATAATCAGTGACCTACCTCAGAATCACTCAGTCAGGTCAAAAAGGCTGAATTAACCATTTTTCTCAACTGAGACATGTTTATCGCATAGATATCCATATTAGAACCCTAGACAGGCAACCGAGTGTGCACTACATACACCCCTGTGTACTCAAAATTCTTTTAATGTCACAGAATAAAACAGGTCGTGTTATATTCTGAATAGAATGACATTTAATTTTATTGTACTTTTTTGTGAAGATGTAAATAAAAACCCAAAGTTGTACCACATGAGTCCATAATACACTGTGAGCTGTAGCTTCTTTTGTCTTTATTGTGTGTGTGTGTGTGTGTGTGTGTGTGTGTAAGCTATTTTTAATGCTGCTTCTAATCGTGCAGTTATTACTCACCTGCCAGTGATATTTTCTAACAAATTTAGATGGTTCTATTTCCCAAACAATAACACATATTAGTAATTTAAACCACAGCAACTCTTACCTGGATAAATGAACGTAGTAAAAATGTGCATCGTAAAGTGAGCACTCACTGTGCTCCCGTGTTAATGAATATGGTCTTTCTTTGTCCCACGGGCTTCATATCTGACAGCGCGTTCCCGCAACTTTTTTGCTGGGTTCTGCAGGATCCCAATCCAGATGCACACTCAAGGCTAACTCGAGGCTAACAGGCCAATCAAAGATATCATTAACTAGAAATATGTTCATATTGGCTAAATCTGAAATGTTACCCAATTAGCTAATGTTTCTTGAATTAAAGCTAATATCAAGAATGTAGTTAAATATAATTTATGTGTATACTTATACATGAAATGTCTCATCATTACATGTAAATTGTGATGGTAATATATATATATATATATATTATTATATTATATAAAATATATCCTCATGCTAGAAAGAAAAAACCAACATGTAAGCTGAAATCCTGTTAGAGAGGAGTTAGTAAAATAACAAGTTATTACACTGTGAATATGTATTTAGTGCTCTGTTAAGTGCTTCAGTGCTTATTTGAAGACAAACATTGACTCAGCTGTTTATACAGCCAGTGAAGTTCCTTCCACCACCTAATTGTCAGTACTTGTTAGAAGAAAGAGAAACGATAGATTTAAATGTTTGTAAATATTTAATAGGTGTAAATAGTAATTTGCAAGTTGTAGTAATGTCATTTCCCACCTGGAGACATTTGCGAAGTGGACAAAAAACATGGACGCTTCTACCAAAGTTACAGGCCTGAGTGGCTATTGGTTCTGTTCTACTACATTAAGCTTCAAACATTCATGCAACATTTTGAACTGATATTGCAGCACAGCAACAACAGCAGACAACAGCGAGTAGATTAGCAACAAGCTAGCCAGGGGATCATAGCGAGTAGCGTTAGCAACAAACTAGCTGGCTAACATTAGTGATAACTCTAACATTGATGATTACCCTCTCAAAACAGTGATTAGTGGTCAATGTTATAGATTTAACCAAGTACTGTCTGTATATTAACTGATGTAAACCTATACTGATATAATGCCATTTAAAAGTAGAGTCAGGAGACTTTACAGAAGGGGTGCTCATTATGTCGATCATGATCGACCTAAAAAAAAAGCGGAATTTTTGCTGACCTCCGGGCTTGTGTTTATTCAGTCCATGCTTTTCAGAGCACTTTCAAATAAACCCAAAACAAAAAAAGCAGCCGAAACGGGTCAGTACCAGACTCGCAGCTTTTGCTCTGTCAAGTTCACGCTTTGTGTGTGTGTGCATGCGTTCTCGCAAGCTACGCCAAATATATCACTCTCTCTCTCTCTCTCTCTCTCTCTCTTTCTCTCTCTCTAGTTACGGCAGTTACTGAACGCACAAAGAGACACAAATAAGTAGACTGGCGGTAATAAGGCACAGGTGAGTATCATCACACGTTACCTGTCAGTTCGACCCGCCTCCTCACCGTCCACTGCTGATGCTCGACCACACCCCTGATGCTGTACATTACTTTTGCGATTTTTTTTTTGAATGAAAATTGATTGCATAAAGTTAAATTTAGAGTGTATGTGCATATTTTACACAGTGGATCTTACCATAATAATAATATGAAAAAGTAGATCTCTTGTCATAGATGTGTGAGCACCACTGCTTTACACTGTTCACAGTGTGAGCGGCCATGTTGATTTGACGTCACTCCATAAATGGGGAATGAACTGGTAGAAGACTACCCCAAGTTGACGAATTGAAATTTCAAGTTGAGGGGGTGTCTTCAGTGTTTTTTCCCAATTGTATTCAGGGAATTACAAGTTGCAACTTCACCTTGAGCACAGCGTTACAGGTCTTTCATTTCTAATGATCCTGCTCATGTTACTTCTTTTTTTTAAATCTCACATTGTATTTAAGACAACAGAAAATGTATAACTAAAACATCTAAAACATCAGTTCTCACACAGGGACTCCATTAACTGTAAAACAAAAATCATGGATCCCCTCAGATTTATTTTACAAAGAAACTTGAAATTGAAAAGTTGAAAAATTGGCACATTATTTAACTTCGTTCACTTATGAACTGTTCACTCATAGAACCTTTTATTTTTTCATTAAAATTGTCATTAAATTGCCAGTTAATTAGAAAAACTGGGGAAAAAAAGCAGACCCTACTTTAGATCTGGTGTATACACACTTTTGGCTCAAAGCAGTGTGAATACATGCTTCCTGAATCCACATAAACAGTTTCTGAATAAAAATAATGTAATGTTTTTCTTCTGAATTGTGAAATGCAGAGCAAGCATAAATGATTTTAAACAAGAAAAAGGCTTTCCTATTCAGCATTTATTAGCACTGTTCCACTAGCTGCTAGCTAGTCAGCAAATTAGCCGTTTTACAGGTTAGCATTCTACATGTTACAGTTAACATAGCAATGCTAGAATTGACGATAAGTTAGCGTACTTACTAATGGAAACTAAACCCAGGAGGTTATTTTATGAGTGTTCATACAGTGTATTACCCATAATGCCCTGCGAGCTGTGACTTGGTCGGTTACCAGATGTGATATTCAGATCAGTGTGTAAGGAGATAAACTGTAAGAAATTAGCTGCATTAGCAGTAACACAGAGGTCAAAAGTGTGGAGTGTCTTGTGTCAGGATTACACAAACCTCTAATTAGCCGATTAGCAAGCTGGCTTTTAGCTAGCTTGAACAGACTGACATCAATACGAAAATTTATTTTTGAGAAACTCTTCTTTAAAACCAGGTATACTGTAATGTGTACACTGTTGCATGAAATGTCATGGTTTCTAACAGTTCTAACATGTGGGACGCAGCCATATTGACTAAAGCAGTACATTTTGACATTATTCTGGTCTCGATTTGGAGACCTGTCAAGGCTGATATTCATTCTGGTAAACCTCAGCATTGTAAGTAAGCTGTAATCTGACAGCTGGGTAAATGTGCGTACTCTGCAGTGAGGCTGAAACCCTAACCCACACCTGTTGCCTTCATTTCAGACACGAAATAAGACACTGAGAGCAAAGCACAACTACAATCTCACACATGCTGTATTGCACGTTCGTGCTCAGGAAGATATCAACCCAGGGAGCTTGTTCTTTACTGAGAAGTTCATAATTTCTAACTTCCTTTACACATTAGCTCGTTAACATCCTTGATGAGGTGCATCAGGAGTGTGTTGGAATGCTAAAGGAACATGGAGTACTGATTAACACACATACTAATGTGAACATTTCACATCTAAGAGAAACCTCAATAACAGTGTGCGTTAAATCTATAGTTCATAGATACATACTGCCAAATTTATTACAAGCATACTAATGTATACTTGAACAAATAATTGTACAGTATACTGCTGATATACTTTCATGTCTAAGTAAATTTGAAGACAAGTACACTAGTGTATATGTGATACGCTAGTCACGTACTTGGAGAAAAGTACACAAGAGCACTTTTTAGATGCTAGCATTTGTAAGCATACTTGAAGAGAAGTACACTAAGTGCCAAGTATTTTATATTCCAACTATTATTTAATTGTAGCTGTAGTATAAAGATGGATATAAAAAGTATCCTAAATACTCAGGTCTATGTTTTATTGTCTGTATTTAACACTGTATTAAGAGATTTCCATTCAGTTTTACTTAAATGTCCTTTTAACTTGATTTCCCTGCAGCTTTTCAGATTTATGATAAATAACCAATGATCAACTGACAAAAACTTTTTTTAAAGACATTAGTGAACAAGTTTTTAAGTTTTGTTCAGGTTCAAATCCTGCTCATGTCAAGTGTGACCTTTCTCTCGGTTTGACACAGAAAAATCTTGTCTCTTTTTGTCTCATTTTATTTCTATTTTTAGAAGGCACCTTTGTGACAAAGTTGATACTGATGAGAAAATGAGAAACCTTTAAGCAAAGAAATTTTTCTCTGAGAACTGTAGCGTACGTCGGTGGATGGGATAGTGCCATGCTAACAGCACCAAAAACCCTTTTCTTTACACTTTTATTAAAAAAATATCTAACAATACAAAATAGCTCAATACATAAAAACATTATGATGTAGGTTCTATAAGATACATATTTAAAGAAAATAGTAAATTATGAGACACAGCACATTTTACTGAGCAACGTGTTTATCGAAAAGCAAAATGCTCACTCTTTTGTTTGCGATTGGCTTGCTTGCAAATTCACACGTTAAAGTTCGCCTAGCTAAAGTTGGCTGCACAAAGCAAACGTAACCGAAAATCTGTGTTTTTCTTTTTTAACGTTCTGCGTCCTTTCCCTTTCAGTGTACTGCCTTTTTCTGCTGGGTTTCAAAAGTCGTAATGTTGGCACCTCTAAATGCCGTTTACATTTGAAATCTAAAAATGATTTGAAGTTGAAGGTTTTACTGTAATGACAGAAGACACAAAACAACACAAGAAGGTAAAACCTCAGAAAAGTTTATTTGTTCTTTTACGTCAATCTGCCATCCTGAGAAGCCTAACTGCTGTTTGAACTCATCAGCCAATAAATAAATTACACGTTTCAATACCAAAAAAAAAACAACAACAAAAACAACCAACAGCGGCAATGCTGTGTTGTTTACAGTACGAAAAACAAGCTTGTTAAAAAAAAAATAATTACAACACACAAGGTTTGATCTAAGCTGCTATGGAAAGCCATGCAACGTTACATACAACATACTGTACATGCATTTCCTACATTCTGAGCAGCCGTGAAGAGATGAGCCAGCTCACACACACACACACACACACACACACACACACGTCTCAAACCAACACTCAGGTCCCCTGTTTACGTAATGGTCCTGTTGTTAATCAGCTTTAGGCATGTGCTGATATTAAATTTGATCCTTTCTGAATTGTTTCCGGAACACCGTGATGTTAATGTGTATCTCAGCTGTGTATCATGTGAGATTCAGCTTCATTATACATCATCAAGGATTGAAAGGATTTTTTTAAATTTATGTTTTATTTTAAATCTGGTTGTGTTGCACCACTTACTTTTAAATGTGTCTTAACAAATTATCGATTAACCTTTGATTAAAATTTGAATCTCTTGGTTTACCTGAAATTGTATCCACCCTATCCAGTATATAGTGCATATATATATATATATATATATATATATATGTATACTGTGCAAAAAGTCTTAGACACCCTATTTTTTTTTGGTACAAACTTTGTTATAGATTTTTATTTTATGACTTTTTAGATTCCAAACATTAGTTTTCCAGCACAAAATGAAATGTTACAGAAAAATGTTTGTATGTCAGTAAAGAAAGCAGCAGATTCCATAAGAGACACTTTTCAGGCAAAAAAGAAACATAATGTAGGCTGCTGCAAAGAAAAGCTATAAAGCAATGTTGAATGAAATTAAACATTTGTACATAAAACAAACGGACTATTAAAAGCAGTAACCAGTAATAAACTAAGTCAATATTACATGTACCAACCCTTTGCTGTTTAAAAATGCATCAGTCATCTCAGCTACACTTTTGGCAGTTTTATAAGGAAATTAGATGGTAAGTTTTTCTGAGCATCATGCAGAACCTGTCACAGTTCCTCTGGAGACGCTGACACTCATACCTGTTTCTGTTTTTACAGATAAAACCGAGCAGACTTCATTATGATTTTTGTCCGAAAAGTGGTGTTTTATGTAATATGTTGCTTTCTTTACTGCCATACAAATTTTCCTTTAACATTTACATATTTTTTGGAAAAGTAATGTTTGGAATCCAATTTTTTTTATTGACTCAATAATGCAGAGGTCATAAAATTAACATTTAAGACAAAATTTCAAAAATTGTATTTAAAAAATTAGGGTGTCTAAGACGTTTGCATAGTAATGTATATATACTGTATATGTAAAGGACAGAATTTATCCTGGGAGTCCAATCTTGACCTAAGTGTTGCGTACTGCGTTATATATACTGTATATTATCAGCACATGCCTAAACGTCTGCAAGAAGAGAATTTAGTAAACTACACCTACTTACGGAAACATTCAGTATTACTACTGGTCTTCACTTAGTTCATGTTTTTTTAATGTGTTTTCACTAATCAGGCGTTTCATTCCTGTTTCCAGTGCACACTTGTCGACTTCCCCTCACCATCTCCATCCATCGTCTGTATCAGTCACACACCTTACTCACTATCCACACCAAACACCACAGAAACTATAACATTTGGACACTGATGGAATCGCCTTACTTTTCTACACTGGCATGCTAGATAGCTAGCTGGTATGTTAATTAGTTACTCAGCAGAAAAGTAAAGCAGTTTAGGAAGTGGGTTTTTTTTTGTGCTCCAGTTTACTCCAGTTTTGTTCTCCATTTTGAAAATGGCTTCTGAGTAAATTGTTTTGCTGAAGTAAGTCTTACCCTACGTTCAGTGAGAAACTACAAGTGACACGAACAATTTCTCACATGCTAATGTGAACGTTGATCAACTTGATACTTTTCCTCAATCTGGTAAGGTCATGGAATGGCCTCAACCAAGGGGAAGTGGACAAGTGTGTGTTAAAAACAGGACCGGAACACGAAAAGCTGCATCTGTATTATATGAACTGGCCGGGTTGAAGATCTCAGGTTATATAAGTCATATAAAAGAACAAGGCACCTTAATTGATCGTATACATCATCATCGAGCAGGAATTACCTAAAAATGACAATGACTAGCTTCTACACAGAACAACAGCACGTCACAGATATTCACCATCACACACGTTACGAAAATGGGGTATAAATCTCAACAATATGTACAAATCTGTCCTCTGAAAGGCAGCGACTATGTATGCAACATGGATACGAGCAAACGTTGAAAATGCATTTCAAATTGACAGATATGGTGTTAATCAGGTCCCAAAGACCGAGTGCACTACCAAGGATTATTTCTATCTACCAGCTCTCAAACGCTAATTCTACATTAACATCATCAGTCAACTGTGGACATGTCCCAAACCACACAGCATGTTCAATATACATACCTCTTAAAACACCCTCCCTGCGGCAGTGCACTCGCACTGTTAAACACGACTTCACATATTATTTACGCTCGCTATCACATACTGGACGTCACTGGTTTAATCTCCCTCGGTCATGTGACCCCAGAGACCCCAGACTTTAAATTACACATCTCAACAGCCTCCAGTAGATTTAAACATAGACAGAAATACATAAATTAAATTAAATTCCTTAAAACAGCTTCACAAACGGAATATTTACGACACCTATCCAGCAGGTAAAGTGAAAAATATTAATAAATCCAAACTAACTAAAAAAGTTTAAAGTAAGAAATCCTTCCACTAGTTTCTGACTGGATTTTCTGAATGATGTAAAACGAGATTTTTGTTGATCTCGAAGCTCTTGTTGTGTCTGTAAAAAATTGGCGCAGAGGTTAAAGGTCAAAAGGTCGTAAAGTTAGATGACCTCACGGCTGTTCCGGATTGCGCAGCACAGCACCATGCTGAAGATCATCCCGATAATCTGCGGAGATCAGACAGAAACGGGTCATAATAACAATAAACATTGTTGTTGCATTTCTAAGCAAGTACATAGCTATGTTTTTGTTACTTGTTAGCAAAACTAGTCTTGTGGCTCCAAGAAAGAAGTAAAGAAATGTCTTGACTGATGGAGTACACTTGGGGAATATTGTGTACATTTAATTTTTGGCCAAACTGTTCCTTCAAACGTTCTCACCATGACTCCGGCGATTCCGATGCCCACGTATCCGATGATAAAGAGTTTACTGTTGAAAAACTCTTCAATGGCCACTTCACAATTCTGTGGAAATAAAAACAATGACATGTATAGCT
Source organism: Pangasius djambal (assembly GCA_022985145.1). Classification (NCBI taxonomy): domain Eukaryota; kingdom Metazoa; phylum Chordata; class Actinopteri; order Siluriformes; family Pangasiidae; genus Pangasius; species Pangasius djambal. The sequence continues at coordinate 3,720,201 of CM040990.1, read as the reverse complement.
AGTAAATCTCTAAAGAACTTGTATCAGCATATAAAACCCTTACGAGCGCTAAATCACCATCACACTTACACTCTGCGATTCCTGTCCTCACCACTAGAGGGCTCAGTCTCTCAATACTGTTTCTAACCCTACATTCACGCTAACGGACGACTGGTCATTTTCTGTGTACGTGTGCGACATAGAGCTGCGATCTCTGTGACGACAGCAAGCAACAACGCGAAATCAGATTCTATGCAGATTACGTATGATGCAGTGAAGTGACAAATCCAAACAACTGGCTCAAATGATTCCCAGGGTCAATCCTATTGAACGTGTTGTCCGACATTTCCTCAATTCCCCACTCTCAACACAACTGATTCCATTTACTGCTAGATTTACGAAAACGGAAGGAAAACTATTAACATTCGTCATGGAAGCTTCCAATAAAGCTTGGATGGAAGTAGTAGAGATGATTGGTGTCTCTGGTGAGTGTATGTAGCTAATCCAGTTAGCTTGCTAAAAAGATTTCACACTGATTATTATTATATATCACAATTGTTCCACTCTGTTTAATTTATTTCTACCTCCACTGTAATGTAAATTACAACTGAGCCTATAATTTCCGATTAAGGTGCAATATTTGTATATTAGGCTGGTGACTGTGTTGTGTTGTCTGAGATGTGTGTGCTGAATGTATCGTGTTGTGACCAAACACCAAGAGAAATTCTTAATGTAAATGTATATGGTGAATAAAATGATTCTGACTCTGATGAGAATTAAAAGAAGAGGCACTGAAGCTAGGACAGGGGTGGGATGCTGAGATCTCAGTTGAAGTTTCCAGAGTCATAGCCCTGGGTCTGCTATGAGTCTGATACCTCAAACGGAAATGAGTCATCGTGTTGAATAATAAGAGTAAAGTTACCTTCGTGTCAGGTGTGCGGTCGGGACACTGAGTTTTTTGTGTATCTGCAGCGCCGCAACAGTTCAGCTGCAAAAAGTATAGAACAAAAACATAAGAAGCAATGAAAAAAAAATCACACACGCACATGTACAGAAACAGTGTGACACTTACAACTCGATGGTAGCTGGTGAGGATCGCCGTGCTGTTACTGTCTTTAGTAGATTCTTTATAAAATGTCTGAATGTCATCAATGATCTGAGGGAAAGAAAGCAAGAGGAAAATGAATCCACGCTAATGAATGAATTGACTTGAAGTCGAATATATTTGTGTATATAGTTTTACCGCGTCTTTATTCAGGAATCCAAACACACCGGCAGCAACTTCAGCTGCGAAAATGATCAGGAGGCAGGCGAAGAACTGCAGTTACACAGAAACACGTTCGTGTGTTAATCAAGTACAAGATTTACCAATGAAATACAACCGCACAATGCAATATAACAATAAACTTACACTACAGTGCAAATTAGATACATTAGATACATTAGATACATTAGACTTAGCTGTAAATCTGTAACAAAACACAGTGTTTCCGTGTGAAATAGTAAAACGAGGACATTAGACACTATCAGATGGGCTGATGAAATTTTAAGTATTTAAATTTTAGGCATTTATTTCTAGAAAAAAGCAAAATTATCTGCCAAGATAGTAAGAAATGTAAAACTTGAAATTAGTAGTAATGTCTAGAAATAGGTTTAATAATCTTATATTATTAAAATTTATAGGTTTAATAATATGCTAATCTTATAATAGAGGCATTTTGAGTATTTTTAGGATGCAGTACATACTAAAGGTAAATGATAATAATAATAATAATAATCCATTTTCTGTACTGCTTATCCTACACAGTGTTGTGGGGACACACTGGGCGGGGTGCCAACCCCTCACAGGGTACAATCGCACACACTATGGACGATTCAGAGATGCCAATCAGCCTACAACACATGTCTTTGGACTGGGGGAGGAAACCGGAGTGCCTGGAGGAAGCCCCTGAAGCAGGGGGAGAACATGCAACCTCTGTGCACACAGGGCGGAGGTGGGAATCGAACCCCCAACCCTGAGGTGCGAGGCACCACAGAGTGTTTTTGCACCTTTCACATTTAATTAGTAGCTGTTTTGATAAAGAACAGAAGTGTATTTCTAGGGAAAAGGGAAAGGAGGAGCAGGAAATGGAACAAAGGAGAGGAAGGAGGGAAAGTGAAGGAAAAATTAAGATTAGGAATGTAAGAAAGAAAAATAAATAAAAATGAAGGAGAAATTGAAATATGAGGAAGGAAGGAGGGAGGGAAGGCAAGAAGGTATTAAAGGAACAGATGGGAGAATAAAAAGAAATGAAATAAGTTAAGAAAGTTGAGGTAAGGTACCAAAAGAGCAGGACAGGATAAGTAGAAGAAAGAAACAGTAAGGAAAAGAAAATGGACAGAAATATAAGTTCAGGACAAAGAAGCAACGACTCACCGAGCCAAGGAGACACTGAGACTCGCGAACAGCACCACAGCATCCGAAAAACCCGACCAACATCACCAAACCCCCTGCTGCGATCAGGATGTACACTCCTACACAACAGAATGAGACCAGGCCGCTTACATTCATCAACTGAATCACAGACTCACTAGACTCAAAAGTCCAAAACGTTTAATCATCCTTCACTAATATAAGAGTGTGTTCTTAATGATCACCTGATACATCTGAGAAACCTAGCAAGTCTCCTAGGTGAAAGCTAACCTAATGAGTGCAGCCTACTGCACTAACTCCTACTGTGCTGCTTGAGTACAGTAAAGCGTGCTCATGACAGAATTAGACAACACCCACGCTGACTTCTAAAATGGGTCTGACAGTAAAGTAGTTTGGCACCACGACAGCGCAGGAGTCTGAATGAACGAAGCAAACGGGAGATTCAGAAAGATTTCACCTTCATATGAGGATTTCTCCCAGACACTGGACTGTTGAATAATACAATCTTTAATAATAAAATGAACTGAGGAAAAAAAAAAAAAAAAAAAGACTGCACTTGGATGCAGATTGTAATTGCAGACTTTGACCAGAAGAGGGCAGTGTAAGATGACTGTTTATAAGAGCAGCTTCCCTCTAAAACATGAGCCTCTGTTTGAGGGTGATGACATCATGCAGCACTGAGAGATGATGTAATTAACCTCATCTGACCTTTCGCTCATCTCATTACCTTCATCACAGATGCAGGGAGAGAGGAGGGAGGGGGGAGAGAGAGAGAGAGAGAGAGAGAGAGAGAGAGAGAGAGACCACTTTCTCATTATTAGTTGTGTAAATATTATGAAAACGAACAAATCATGTAAACAATGCATTCTAGTCTGTACAAAATACCCATAATGCACTGTGGCATGTAAAGGCTTATCTTGTCTTGTGTGATTTGGGACACAATCAGTGCAGACTCATTATGGTATTAATGCACTCTATGTTGTGAATAGAGTGTGTGGTTTGAGACATGTCCATTAATGTGCTCTATACAGTGAATAGGGTTTGTGATTTGGGACACATCCACTGTCAACTCATTATGGTGTTTATATGCTCTATATAGTGAATAGGGTGTGTGGCTTATAGGATAGTGTTTATGTGATGAACAAAACATGTCATGAACCAAATCAACCACCCCTTCCTCATTCTGTTCCCTAGATTAGTGTGCTACATAGAGTGCATGATTATCCAGTGTAGGGAATAGGGAGTGTAGGGAGTAGAAAAGACATCTGGGCTCCGGTATCACTTTTCCCTGTAGGTCAGGTGTACCTGTTCAAACTCCTCCCATTCCTCCCTAAAACTCTGCCACATCTCTGACTCCACCCACATCCCCAAACTCCACCCACAACTGTTTTTCTATCCTGTTTCCATGGCGACCAAATCCCTGCCCTACAAACTGCCACCCTTTTTCTAAAAACAAAAGAGTGAGGCACCAGGATGGAGTGTTTGTGTGGTTTTGGTGGGAAATGATGAATAAGACACTCTCTCTCTCTCTCTCACACACACACACACACACACATACACACAGACACATGTAGGCTGAAATGAGACACTACACACAAATATAACCAAATGTACTGTAGGTGTGTGTTATTTATGTGTCTGGACTGTAGGAGGACGTTTACTGTGACGCGATGACATCACTGCTGAAAAACAGTCCATTAGTGACCCACACACACACACACACACACACACACACATTCAAACTAGTGTGTTCACATCCACCATGTTGAATTTGTCTATAAGAATATTTCAGACAGTGTAATGGATGAGAGATGTGATGATGACACAGTGAGTGTGTGTTCCACTCTCCCCATGATCGCGCCTTCACCACCTTCACACACACACGCCACAATTACGCCGTGCACTTGCTGTTCCTCCAGCTAATCCCACTACCGAGCTTCTTCTGTTCAGTATGGGACAAAAGTTTGGAAGAGACACGAATGTTGTTTAACACTTACTTTGTTTAACACATCCTTTTTCAAAAATGAACACACATCGTGTTTTTTATTAACTCACACCAAATATTGTGTGTGAATCTGTGGCTAAAAGAAAATCTTCTTTAAAAAATCATACAGGAATTATAATGGAATAGTTCTTAAAGGATCCCAGAAGCAGTCAGAGTGAACATTTCTGATCTTTCTGTAAACAAACCTACAGTAAAAGCTGAAGTAAATAGTTAAATATTATCAGACGGCGATTATTGTTGACCGTAACTAACAATTTTTTTATTTGGGAAAGACATCGCTGCTTTGAAACGTAGTTTCTCTTGCTTACTCAGTCACATTATATAGAAGACAGAAAGCTTTCCAGAAAGTTCCACACAACATTTGAAATAGAAGTTATATAAAAAATAAATAAATAAAAATCTAATAAAATTGTTATAATTTGCGGTAATAGACCACGGCCACTTGTGGTTTAAATCCGAATATGAGAACAGATACAAATATTTTGAGCACTAAACTGATACAGATACAGATATGACACTGTCTTACACCCCTCTGTGTGTGTGTGTGTGTGTGTGTGTGTGTGTGTGTTTGTGTTTCACAATTAGTCATTACCAGCTCAGGGTGCAGGATAATGAAACCACACACTTTTACACACTCTTACAGATTCACATACAGTTATTAGTATAACACATTGTTAGGATTTACATGTAATATTTCTCATTATTATTTACACTCTTATTATTTACACTGACATTTCATGTGCTATTTAAAGACACCAAAACTGTGAGTAGTGTAAAGTTCAGCCTCACACAGGTGTCTGTTTGTCACGTTGCTGCATCTACTGGAAACTATAACCACCATTTCCTGTTTTTATACAGTCATGGGCTGTATCCTAATCCACATAACTCATACTTAAACATAAAGTAGTGTGACAGAATAGTATGCCAGCTGTGGTACGATCTTCTCAGCGAACAGTGTTAGCGAGCTAAGCATATAGCTCCCTGCCAACGCACCAAAAAAACCACACTAAAACCTCAGTACCAGTGATAGTGTACTACACTGAGATACAATTTTTTTTATCAGCTAACGGCTTTTACAGCTCATATAGACATGGGCTGTGTCCCAGACCACCTACTACTGCACTAAATAGTTGGTAGTCTGTAGCGCATACTGTTTACTATTACATACCATTAACTAGCTAAGTGTTTTGCAGCCCCTACGATTCTTACTGAGTTATGTCGTTTGTGTGGCTACGTCCCAACCTGCATAATAGTGTACTACACTAAACACTACTAAAGCCACAATAGTTACCCTAGGTGATATACCAGAACAGGTGGCTAACCTTTTAACCATGTGATCATTTAAGAGTTCTCTTTAAATGAAAACAGTTTGATATTGATGAATACACACATACACACACACACACACACACACACACACACACCTTCACATACTCACACTCACCAATGAAGAAGGTGTCCGGTGCTGTGTCGCTGTTCAGGAGAGACACTGTGTCATTTTCCAACCGCAACCACAAACCAACAGCCAACACCAGAGAACCCAGTAACTAAGAGAGAGAGAGAGAGAGAGTGAGAGGGTGAGGAATGGACAAGGGGGGGGGGTGTAGACAGAGAGACATCATCATCATCATCATCCTATCACCACCAGCATCATCATCAGCATCATCATCATCACCATCATTAGTGTCATCACCAGCATCATCATCCTTAATCATAATCATCACCATCATCATCATCCTTAATCATAATCATCATCATCAGCATCATCATCATCACCATCATTAGTGTCATCACCAGCATCATCATCCTTAATCATAATCATCACCATCATCACCATCATTAGTGTCATCATCACCATCATCATCATCCTTAATCATAATCATCTTCACCACCAGCATCATCATCACCATCATTAGTGTCATCACCAACATCATCATCATCATCATAATCATCATCATTAGTGTCATCACCATCATCATCATCATCATCATTAGTGTCATCACCAATATCATCATCCTTAATCATAATCATCACCATCATCCTCATCATCACCATCATTAGTATCATCACCAACATTATCATCCTCATCATCTTCACCATCATCATTACTGTCACCAGTATTGTCATGAACCTCCTTAATCACTATCACCATGATGCATCATCATCATCATCACCAACATCATCATCCTTAATCATAATCATCATTATCATCATCATCACCATCCTCATCATCAACATCATTAGTATCATCACCAACATCATCATCATCCTTAATCATAATCATCATCATCTTCATCATCCTCATCACCACCGGCATCATCATCATCAATAGTTTCAGCACCAACATCATCATCATCATCCATAATCATCATCATCTTCACCATCATCATCATCATCATGTACTGCCTCTGTACTTTCTCATCATCATCATCATCATCATG
>CM040990.1:3699341-3710641 GCA_022985145.1 Pangasius djambal | reverse complement strand
ATATATATATATATATATATATATATATATATATATATATATATATATATATATATATATATATATATATATATATATATATGAGATCACTATCTAAAACATGAATTAAAAACTATCTAAATGATCACTATCTAAAACATGAATTAAAAACTAAATATTAATTTCATCAGAGCTTTACAAATCCAAAGCAGATTAAACCCAAACTCTGAGCACATCAGGTGTTAATATACAGTCGGGGTGTGATGTGAAAAAAGTATCATGTCACGATTCTCAAAGCTATTTCTATGATGCATGATATTTATCACGATATGTAGGGTTTACTGACAAACGTTAAAAAAAAAAAAAAAAAACTGGCTATAATAATGGCTACAAAAATAAATGTATTCTGACTTATATTTAAAAAAATATTTTTTATTTATAATAATTTAAAAAAACACACCAAAATCTGTAAATGTTATCATTTTACAAAAGAGTACGCGACAAAAATCAGCAGCTTTCAGTCACCTTGTAATTAAATGTATTAAAAGAAAAGTGTATTGTGATATAATTGATCACAATATTGTAATTATATCGTCATATCGCCCAGCCCTAGCTTACTTCTTAGCACTAATATGACACACACCATTTAATAAAAATGATTTCTCACAAACAGCTCACAGAAACAAGCAAACTTGTCAAAATGGAGAAAGCTTAATAAACTACATGCATCTATCTCGATTGTCTTAGTTTATTCTCATATAACTCATAGTTATATTAATATCCTTTTTATTCTTCTACTTTTTTAATGCTATTCATTTAATTTCCTAAAATGTTATTACTTTTTTATTATTATTGCACACTTTTATGTTCTGAGATGTATCTGTACAGTGTACATTATTATTATTATTATTATTATTACTATTATTATTATTATTATTATTATTACTATTATTGTGTACATTTATACATAGAAGGGATGGATATTAAAATGTTAATTTAATGTTTAATATTTAGTGTATAGTGTTGTTTTTCTGAAAGAAAAAAAAAGTTTCCATGTATAAAAATATTTTTGTGACATTTTTTACATTAAAAGGAAAAGGAGAAAAATTTGGATGAAAAAAACTATCTGCATATGTGTGTTTGTGAGTAATAGTGGCTTTATTACAATTTTAATTTAATTAATTCGAAAGGTACTGAGCATATAATGTTTACAAAAAGGAAAAAAAAAAAAAACATTCATTTTTTACTTTAAAAATAAAAGGGGGAAAATGCAGATTGAACTATAGGTGGTTTGTTAGATCGGTTCCAGTATGGCTTTTGTCAAAAGTCAGCTATGGGCAAACAGGTGAGAAAGGGGGCGGGGCTAGTTTTCATGCAAATAATTCCAATTTGAATAAGATCTTTTTTTTTATGGAAAGGTGATGAGACTTTTGTGTAAATCAGCACACTCGACTGAAGGACGCAGTGATACTAAACACACACGACCTCTAACACTACAGTATGTTACACATACTACAGCGAAATTAACACATTACACACTCATCCGAATGTTAAATGTTATATTTGTTAACATTTCTCAGTGTGAAACATATCAGATATCAGATCCTGTAACAAATGGCCAAGTTTGGAATTGAATTTGGAAAAGAAATTTATTTTTTGGAACTGGATATGTTTACGTATATAAAGAAATCTGACTGCTTTTCCTTTTATTAGGATTGATTTGATTATACTTTATGCTTTTTATTGATTTGATTTTATTGATTTTATTGATTATACTTTATGCTTTTTATTGATTATTGATTTGATTATACTTTATGCTTTTATGCTAATATATTGATTATATTTGCAGTGCTAGCTCGTTCTGCGTGAAAGCGGTTAACTGTGAAGTGCTTTGGCTACAAAAACATTTGACTGGTTTTTAAAGCAAACAGTCGACTTCTGCGCTAAAGCATTTAGGATGGAGCCTAAAATAAACAAAGACACAAAAAATCTGAGATAATAAAATAAAGACTAAAGTTAGCTGAGGGGTTTAACAGACATGTCATTGGGACACAGCCTTTGTTTCTCTCCACAGAAAACAAACAAAAAAAAAAATATCCATAGACGATAGCTATTGTAACTAATTATAAAGTTTTATTAGATTATAATCATTAATTATAATACTTCTCTAACTCTAAAGTTCTCTTTCTGTTTTTTTTAATAAAAGCTATAAAAACAATGAATATATTTTTGTAACTTGATTGATTGTGAGGACATTTGACACTCTCCTATCATTGTGAGGACATCTGACACTCTCCTATCATTGTGAGGACATTTGATCCTTTTTTTGTCCACACAAAGAGCTAAATACACGCAAACACACACACACACACACACACACACACACACACACACACACACACACACACACACACACACACACACACAGAATAACAGCATTATTAAGGATTTATGAGGCTTCCAGTCTCCACAGAGCACATTAGAGGAAACAGTGGGATCAGAACACACAGTTCAGGCAAATGCGTGTGTGTGTGTGTGTGTGTGTGTGTGTGTGCGCGCTCAGAGTGGAACTTCTAACAAGATGCTTTATGAGCTGCATTTTCTCTCATAAATCTAGAATTAGCTTTTAAAAATCCTTTCTGAGCAGAAATGTAAAAATGTAGAATTTATATGTGTGATTTATAATCTGTAGCATCTGGATGGATCGGATATCGGAGAAGAAAAAAAAACCATGAATTTGATCCGATCCTCTAACAAGTGGATAAGACTGGAACTGGGTTTGGTTCTTTACATATAAAGAGTGCTGACTGTCATTTTTTATGTTAGTATATTAGGATTTTTATACTTTTTTAAATCTGCGATGTAAGTGATTTTTGTGTGAAACCTGCAGTTTTGGGCAAGTTGTGTTTTTAGCTATGTATTTTTTTTCTCTCTGTATTTTCTAAGTGCTTCACTTAAAAGAAATATCGGATGAGTATCGATATTGGCTGATCCTCAAGGTTTCAGTAGCGGTATCAGAAAAGAAAACATGGTAGCATGCCATCTTTAACAGAAACACTTAAAATAACACACACGTAATGAAATTTCGGTGTGTATTTCTGTCCATTTCTGTACATGGTGTATGGGAAAAAAAGATTTCAGCTCAGTTCACACTGAACATCCGTGTCTTTTGTGGCTATGTTTAACCAGCCACTCTTGGTTTTGCTTTTCTCAAGCCTCTTTCAGCTACATCTGCATTTCTTGATGTTGATGTGTTTTGGTGTATGTTAACTCAACATGTATCTAAAGTTAGCTTCAGTCTCCTGTGTGTGTCATGTTATATAGATTTAATACAGATTTAATTGCACAAGAACAGAAAAAAAACCATACAACAGATCTATGCAGTTTATTACTTAGCAATGCCTATCATTTGTAAAATGTACTTTCAGTTACACTATATGGCCAAAAGTATGTGGACACCTGACCATCACAGCCTTATGTGGTTCTTCCGAAAACTTTTACCACAAAGTTTGAAGCACACAATTGTACAGAATGACTTTGTATGCTGTAATGTTACCATTTCCCTTCACTGGAACTAAGAGGCCCAAACCTGTTCCAGCATGCCTCTGTGCACAAAGCGAGCTCCATGAAGACATGGTGTGTGAAGGTTGGAGTGGAAGAACTCGAGTGTCCTGCACAGAGCCCTGACTTCAACCCCACCTAACACCTTTGGGATGAACTGGAACACCGACTGCACCCCAGACCTCCTCACCTGACATCAGCGCCTGATCTCACTAATATCCTTGTGATCACAAATTCCCACAGCCACGCCCCAAAATTTAGTGGAAAGCTTTCCCAGAAGAGTGGTGCTTACTGTAACAGCAAAGGGGGAATAAATCTGGAATGGGATGTTCAACAAGCACATATGAATGTGATGGTCAGGTGTCCACATACCTTATAGTGTAGATTAAGTGAGGAATAAAACACTTGGTGTTGTTGGTATGCTGTTATAGGAAAATAATCAGTGTGAAGTACCACTGCAAGGTTTATTAATTTCATATACCAGCATGTCCGATGTGTTTTATTCCTGTTACACCACAGCTATCCACCAAGTGTTACAATTTATTAATTATTACAGAACAACACGTCATACATTAACGTCAGTCCTTCCCTTACCAGACTCTCTTCTCAGCCTCAGGTCTCTGTCTTTAAGTTAATAATAAAAAAAAAACATGCAGCTTGTCATGTTCCAGAGAGCATAAAACCCTCTGTCCTGAAAGCTTCTGTGGCGTAAACCATAAAGTTCTCTATTGCGAAGTGCTGACACTGGAGACTCCTTCCATAAACATGTTACATAAACATCTCCTTACAGAAAAAAGTCACCATGTCGAAGATTACACGTTCTTAAATCCATGTTAGAACGAGCGCAGTAATATAAACCTATCATTTCAACTAAAGCTGCTCTACTGTCAGAGCTGCTGTTATAGAAATTGAACCTTCTGACCAATCAGAATTGAGAACTCAACAGTGCTGTGGTATAAGCTGATGGTCAGCTTATATAAAAGTGTTCATTATAAAATGTCTGGTGTCTGTAAATGTGAAGCAGTAAGCTGATATTACTGTGCACTGTTTCTTCCATCTGTAATTTCTACTCCCACCTACACACACACACACACACACACACACACCTAAAAACAAAACCGAAAGAGATGACTTTACTGCAGCAGGACAGAACACATAGTCCGCTTAGTATCCTCCCTCCCTTAAGTACCCTTTGTCTGGTTTACTGGGAGTGGCAGCGTGATGTTTATGAGTCTGGAATTGATCGCAAGGGAATTCTGGGTAATAATGGATGGGTGTGGATCATCAATTACAGCCTGAGCACGGAGAGATATTGATTGCAGATCAAATATCTCTGTTACTGTGTATAACCCATTAGCATTGTTACAACACACATATTGTTAATAACAATAATAATAATAATAATATCTATGTACTAGAACATTTTTGTGTATTTTCGAGTGTTTATGTTACCACTCATTAACACCTGACAACAGACAACAAGCCTCTCAGCAGTGTGTATGTGTGCGTGTGCGTGTGTGTGTGTGTGTGATCTTGACAGCTGCACTCACATGCTGAAAGAACACTCCATGAGATTAGAGATCAACATATGTAAGCAAAGTTAAATTTATTATCTCTGAGTGTTCTTACAGTGTTATTCTTGGTGTGTGTGTGTGTGTGTGTTTATTACCCGTGATGCCCTGTCAAGCTTAACACTGAAAGAGAGCAGAGAGCGGCGAGACATTTTGCAAATATAACATTCAGATGAGTGCGTCATTACATAAAGCATGAAATTATCTACGTTATTATCTGTAACAGAGTCCAGTTCCAAACCGCTGCAAAAATATGTAAGGAATAAAAAGATTTGGGGCGGTGTGCTGTTAAAGGAAAGTAATGCAATCTATTTTCCTATATTTTCCTATAACAGCACTTCTAGAAGAGTTTTAATAGCCTGCATGTTACAAAGAAACTGGAAAATGTGAAGCCTTCTTTACTCCTGAAGACTTTCCTGTGTTGGAAAACTTACTGGCAGTTACAAAGTGCTGACACTGGAGACTCCTTCCATTAATGTAAAAAAAAAAAAAAAAACAACAACCTACCTTTACAGAAAACTTCACAATATCAGTGATTATATGGGTCTGTGTTACCACAGAATCAGTAACGTATTAGAACGTGCACACAAATATAAACCTATCGACACCTTCTGACCAGTCGGATTTAAGAACTCAACAGCACTATAGTATAAAATGAAAATGAGCAATTTTAAAAGGAACATGAAGCAACACAAGCAAGCGACTAGTCAGCTGCCTGATGTGATTCCAGCGCCTGATCCTGACATAGTTCTTGCCTTCCAGATCTGCCTGATTCATCCTGATACTGCTTCAGCTTGGAGCTTTCTGCACTCATTCTCTGCTGCTGTAGACCTTCCCACATGGACATCCTAAAGATGTACACTTCCCAAATCTCAGCTTTGCTTCAATACACAGGTTCACCTGGATACTGTACCTAAGAACTTCTGCTGTAATCGTAAGGCCTTTCCTGCGCTCATTGCAGGACACTGAATCACAATCTGAACATTCCTTCAACATGCTAAAGGTGTGTTTACACTGGCGAGCAACAAAGCCACAGGTGACCATTCGTTTTCTATGTACACGTGCAACACGGAGTCACAACTTCAGCAACAGCGGCAAGCAACATGAGGTTTGAGATTTTCCCCACTTTATGCAAATCAGGTATAACACAATAAAGTGACTAATCCAAATGACTGGCTCAGACGGTTCCTCTGAACAATCCTATGATGCATGCAGTACAACATTTCCGCCCCCTGCAGTTTCATATATTTACAGTTTAATCTCAATAAATTTGATCTATTTAGGAAATAAAAAGGATTAGGATCCCTAACGGGGAAAAAACATGCACATTTCACATGTGATAAGCTAAACACGTGAAGGTGCATTTCACCATGTTACAGCCTGTAATATAATTCAAGAAAACGCAACACGATGTGACATCATGTGAACAATATGTGCACAATAAAAGCACATGTTAAAGAAATAAATGAATCATGTGAAAAACCACATTTGATAATAAATGTCACCCACTACATATGAAAACTGTGTGAAACCCAACACAGTTTTCTACAAAGGAAGGCAAAGAAAGATGGAAAAATCGAACACTTTTTCCACTAAAAGAGCTCAATATGCACATTTAAGGCCTGTGAATGATGCTTTATTAAAGGCAGGCGCACTACATAAAAGCTAGAAGATAAATATTTGTGTATTTGAGTGATCAAAATCCAGTTATTTTACATTGTTGTACCCAAACATTCCTTACATTTATTTACTGTATATTATATACTTGGAACCGCAAGGCCAATTCTTTTGTTTTGGCTCTACACTGAAGACATCTAGGTTTGAGATAATTTCCTGATATTTACATCTAGATGTGTTAAACAACTTAGAACCTGGCACACACGGTAGCAGAACATCCAATCTCTAGATGAGCAAAAGTATTGGAACAGATAGCCTGAAAGTAAATGAAAGTAAATAACACGTAATATTTGGTTGCATATCCCTTCCTTGCAATAACTGCATCAAGCTGGAGACCCACGGACATCACCAAACTGTTGCATTCTTCTTTTGTGAGGCTTTCCCAGGATTGTACTGCAGCTTCTTTCAGTTGTTGCTTGTTAGGGTTTTTTCCCCCTTCAGTCTCCTCTTCAGGAGGTGAAATGCTGCTCAGTTGGGTTAAGGTCCGGTGATTTGACTTGGCCAGTCTAAAACTTTCCACTTTCTCCCCCTGATGAAGTCCTTTGTTGTGTTTTGGGTCATTGTCTTGCTGCATGATGAAAGTCCTCCCAATTAGATCGGATGCTTTTCTCTGTAAATTGTCAGACAGAATGTTTCTATAGACTTCCGAACACATTCTGCTGCTACCATCATGAGTTACATCATCAGCAAAGATTAGTGAGCCCATTCCAGAAGCACCCATGCAAGCCCAAGCCATGACGCTACCTCCACCATGCTTGACCGATGAGCTCGTACGTTTTGGATCATGAGCAGATCCTTTCTTTCTCCACACTTTGGTCTTTCCACTTTGGTAGAGGTTAATCTCAGTTCCAGAACTTCTGTCGCTCATCTTTGTATTTCTTTGTAAATTCCAATCTGGCCTTCCGATTCTTACTGCTGATGAGTGGTTTGCATCTTGGGGTTTGGCTTCTATATTTCTGCTCACAAAGTCTTCTTCAAACAGTGGATTGTGACACCTTCACCCCTGCCCTGTGGAGGTTGTTGGTGATGTCACTGCTATTTTTGTTATTTCTTCACGGCCTTCACAATGTCTCTCTCATCAACTGCTGCTGTTTTCCTTGGACGACCTGTTTGATGACTGGTTGTTAGCACACCAGTGGTTTCTTTCTTTCTTTTTTTTTTTTCAGAACGTTCCAAATTGTTGTATTGGCTATGCCCAATGCTTGTGCCATGACTCTCAATTTTTCTTCTGTTCTCAGCTTCCAAATGGATTGCTTTTCTGCCATAGACAGCTCTCTGGTCTTCATGATGGTTTATCCTTTTAACAACAAATGCAGTCTTCACAGGTGAAACCCAGGGCTCAAACCAAGAGTAGACAATTAATTACTGCTATTAGTAGTAGTAGAGCTATTAATTGTTTAAACAATCAATCTTACAGGGCACACCTGGGCAACAAGAAACACCTGTCAGTCACATGTTCCAATATTTTTGATCACTTGAAAAATGGGAGGGTTCAAACAAAAGGTGCCATGTTCCAAGTTCCTTAAATATCAGGAAATCTACCGGGTCTATCTATCTATCTATCTAATCTATCAGGTTTCATGTTCGTCTTTTGATCTCAAACCCAAATGCCTCCAGTGTATAGCAAAAACACACACACACTCCATATATATATATATATATATATATATATATATATATATATATATATATATATATATATATATATATATATATGTGTGTGTGTGTGTGTGTGTGTGTATATTATATATATATATATATATATATATATATATATATATATATATATATATATATATATATATAAAATGTGTATGCACAATATAAACACACAGGGTGAAATGAAGAGCTTGTGTAGCCTGTCTAGTGCACTATATGTGGAATAGGGAGCTCTTTGTGAACTCCAAAGAGGAAAAAGGGGCGTTTTGTTCCCTTAATGGAAAATCTGATTTACCTTTCCATGGCCGACGGGATAAACACACACTGAGACGCAGGCAGGCAAAGGGGGGAAAATGGAAAGAAAGGGGTGTTTTCCTTTCTTTTTTGGTAGAGAACATCAGCCATCAGTTCACTGCATGCAGCTCAAACATGAAACAATTATTTCTTTGATTCATTCAGCATTTCATCAACAGGCACTCAAGCATCACTCACCCAGAATATGAAGTTGAATATGAAGAGCAGGTATTTCACACATTTCATTCCACCTTCCACTTTTCCCATGATCTGTCTGTTTTTCTGGTAAAGAGTTCAAGCAGAGTGAAGAAGAAATGTTAAAATGATCCTGAGCTGAGAGTCAGGCACAGCTGCTGTCAGTGCACACAGGGTTATTAGAGCTCTCTCCCTCTCTCTCTCTCTGTTGTGTATGTGTGTGTGTGACTAAAATCCGCCCGTTTTTGCACTCTTGGGGGAAAACTGAGGGGGAACCAAGACACACGACAGCCAAAATCAGTGACAGCAAACCCTGCCCATTTATGATTTTCTATTTTATTTCAGTTCAGGGTCCAAATTTTTAGTGAGGTCCACAGAGAGTGCTGCAGGGATGACATGTATCTGTAGGCCAACCCAGAAGTCAGCATCACCCTAGTTCCCTTGACAAAAAGCCAAAAGGGTTTGTTTTTTTACCACTGACTTTTGGATTATTGCAGAAAATAAGCTCTGTGACCAGCACAAGTTTATGATTCTTACATACTTTGTTCATCAAGATAATCTTCACAAATGGACACAATGTTTATGAATTTTGAAGCCTAAGTACACTCAGCAGAAGTAAAAGGCTCAGGTTATGGCTCGCATGACTTCAACGGCATCACCACTAAGCTTCCGACAGCTCTTTCAATCTTTTTAAAAACATTTTCCCTCATAAGGATCCACTGTGCTCTTTTTGTGGATGAATCTGCCCCCCGCCTTTTTTGGACAATGCGTCCATGTTGCATTATTTTGGAGAAAATTACATTTGTTTATGCGTGCATCTCTTTTGGATAGTTTTTCTTTGTGGTATAAAGATTTATTTACCTTCTGCAGTTTTGATAATTGTGCCTCCAGGAACTCTAAAGCTTTAAAATCCATCTCAGTGTGTAATATATATAATATAAACACTACAATTGGAAGTACTATAAATTGATCAATCTACAAATTGGAAAGGTTGAGTTGGAATAGTTTGCAAGAGCGTGAGTATAAACACAACGAGGCTGTAGTAGACGGGTTTTCCTGTTCGGTGTGATGACTTTTGATGTCCCCAGCAACCTCTGCAGTCCCATTTAGCCACTTAACAACTGACTTTTAAAAGGCATAAAAGCTTAAAAAATAATGGGTGGGATATTACTGATGTATTAACAGTCGTAGAATAAAATCTGAAAATATCGTTAGCTCTAACTTATTTCAGGCATTTAACCAAAAACCCATTAAAAAAACCTAACCTAAAACCGTGACCTCGGGACGATGGAACAGGAAGTGCAACTCATTTCCTGGTTTTAGGACTCATTCCTGCAGCACTCTATTGCAAAAAATGTACAGAGCCACTAAGGGGACTTGATGGTGAAAAAAAATATGAGATGGGAGGAAAATTTGTATTTCAGTGCTTTTGCATTCGCTCACAAAACTTTTGCATTCCCCTGAGAAACCTTATTTGTGTTATTTGCGCTCTCTCTTTGTGTGAGAATGCAAAAAAAATGAAGAGAGAATGCAAAAAATTGAGACAGAACATAAAATTTCTCAAGGGAACGCATACGTTTTGTGAGCGAACACAAAAGCATTGAAATATAAATATTCTTCCCATCTCATATTTTTTTCCATATGAGCATGCCTCATACAGATGTTACCTTTTTTTCCCCCCAGAAGCTCCATTGCATCCATACTTGATTTATCCAATGTACTGATTGTGGTGACAATAAATAGGTTATTCCCGCATATCTGATCATCTCTACTGAAGTCTCTAACCAGATACCTGTAGCGTGCTTGTTTTCTCAATTAATATAAATGGGAGAGAGCTACCAGTAGCCAACCATTTTTACAGTAACTATGTATGGTTTGGTATATGTTTGCTATACTTTAACTATACTTCTATTATTTAAAAAGGGATCACATATTTACACATTTATATTAGTGCAGATATTAGTGTGTGTGTGTGTGTGTGTGTCCTTTCTGTCTGAATGCTGTCAAGTTTCACTGCTCATCTCCCTTGAAGCAAGACGCTGTACATTTATAACAGGTGTTACAATTATACGACATGAATTATACGTCACCCATGATTTCTCACAATCTTGCACAGAATTAACATGCAGAGTCTCTGAAAACGATGCTATGAGTTAGTATAGAGCTACAGTGGGGAAAACAAGTATTTGATCCCTTGCTGATTTTGTTGGTCTGGCCACTAATAAAGACTCGATCAGTCTGTAATATTAATGGTAGGTGTAGTCTAACATGCTGAGACAGAATATCACAAAGAAAATCAAGAAATCGACTTTAAAGAATTTGTATTAATTTATTTGCATTTTATTGAGGAAAATAAGTATTTGA
>CM040990.1:3674396-3699241 GCA_022985145.1 Pangasius djambal | reverse complement strand
TACACAACTGCACAGATTTCAGTTTTTGAACATGAAAGGAAAACAATATTAGAAAAATCATTGGTTTCTATATGGCAGAAATTGTTTTATTCTTTCTCCACAAATATTTTCAGTATGAGTGGACGAATCTTGCTGTTCGAACAGACAGTGAGAAATGAAGAACTTGTGAATTCATGTAAAGTTGCAGTTGAATGTGTGTATTTAGAGGAAACATGCATGCTACAATTGTGCCAGCTCTTCTCTACTACACTCAAGTTAGACTGTTTAATTTTATCGAGTTAAATATTTTGGTTTACAGTTCGCTCTCTTTCGTTATTCGATATCCATTTCTCTCGATTAGCTGATTTGGCTAGGAACATTACGAGTTGTTTGCATTTTACAAACTGACATGAACACTCACATTTATATCATACGTTCTTACATAAACTGAAGCTTTTGTATTGTAGCTACTGTATGTCAGATCAGTGTTGCATATCTCTCAAGAAGAAGTTACAATCTGCTAGCATAGCTACCAGTCTAAAGCTGCTCTGAGATCAGTCGAGAACCAATCATCACTGCTGACTGGGTCTTGGATTGCAAGTTTTATCTGTTCTGTATTATCCGAACGTTGCTGTTACCATATTGAATTTGGAACTGGAGATACCTCATGGCCATGTTTCGGCTGCATTTCTATTTAGTCTTAGGTCTGCTACGACATTCCAACAACACCTCAATTCTCATTTATTCAAGATTTATCTCACTGATTACAACATTTTGACAACTTATAGCAATTACAAAACATTAAATATAAAAAATTATACAGGACGTATTATCAACTGTGTATCCAATCTGCCAATTTGCTAAGAAAATGCATTAAGAAATGTATAGTGTTTTTAGTTTTAAATGATGCATGTTGAATCTTAAAAAAAAAAAGTAAGAACATTTAAGACAATTTAAGAACATGTTTTTGAATTTTATAAGCTGTAGCTAGAGCTAGCTGTAGCTTAAAGGTGGAAAAACCTTTAGATTTTAAATCAAGAACTAAATTTGATAAACATTTAAATAAATGTGGTTTTAAATGTGAAATAAGGGCAGTATGGTGGGTAACATTGCTGCTCCACAGCTCCAGGGTCCCTGGCTCAATCTTGAGCTCTGAGTTTGTGCAGCGAGTACGAAAAATACTTTCCAAATAACTCAGCATTTGAATTTTGATCGCTTCATAGAGCTCCCTGACATCCTGTGTGCGAGCAAAATGGTTTGGATGCGGGTGTGGGCAAGAAAAATGAGCTGAAATTAGTCAAGCGATCTGGTTACTAAAGATGAATGAATAATTGAATAATTCTGAGTTGTTGCGTGTTTGTTGTCGCATAGCTACTGTAGATAATGCAGTAGAATGTCATGTTCTTTATTTGTATTCATGTTGCTCAGTTTTTCATTCTTTTGAATAGCATACTTTTGTAATAGATGTGTCTGGTTAACACAGAGTCATATTCAATTCACCTGCAGCAGACAGAGAGTGCTGTTTGACTCATGTACATACTCAAGCTATCATTTACCTCTTTACGCTCCAGTTTCCAGAAAAATGACAGGCTTTATTATTCGACTTATTTTATTTCTTCATGGTTATATAACTGTTTTTCTGTGTGGATCTCAATTTCTTCAGAACTCAAAATCACTGGAACTGAAATTAGTCAAAATATTGTTTTCAGAATTTTCAGAAATCTGATGGCACAATTTTGTTTCCTACTCAGAAGTTCATGATAGACACATTGGTGTAGTTCCCCTTTAAATTCACATGCACTAAATTCTAATGGAAACCACAAAGCAATAAAACTACAGTATTGGGCATTTGGTGTGGTCGAGTAGGCTGCTGTTTAGATAAAGCGTGAGATCCAGTTACGAAAAAATGTCACTAATGCTGTTCAGATGTCTCCCTGCATTCATCTACACTAACGTCATCCTGAGTTCATGTGCTCTTTTCAGCAACTGCTAATCGTCATTGTCTGTCTCTTGATGCAAAAAGCTTAACCCATAGCAGCAGGCTATCTAAATATTTTTATCATAACCATGGTGAATGGACTTAGTGTGCGGAGAAAGCCGTCACGTTAATGAACATCTGTCTCTAGCAGTGCAGTGTGCCAGAAACATTCAGATATGTGTATACGTGAAATATATATGTATACATATATTATATATTATGTACACATATATTGTATATATGTATATGTGTATATGAGTATACATGAAGTAATATTTAAGCCAAAAAAAGAAGAAGTTAACACAATGTTCACCTTGTCTCAAAGGTAGATGATCAGCCAAGATCATCTTTGCTTCTTTAGTTTTGCGCTGGAGCTCATGAATGGAGCTATTCTTCTTCTACTTATTATTGTCCGTGCAGTTACCAATGTTATATGAGGCAAAACTAAACAACTTGGTAAAGTTGTCTCACTTAGTTACTGTATTAGTTTGAATAATAGCAGAATAAAATGTCTGGGAAAAGTTCAATTCAACAGCGAGAACTGTCAAGATGTATAATGTCATGCTGGAACCAGCACATTTAGCTAGCTAACACAGTTTAGCTAGCTAACACAGAAGCAAACTTTGCCAAAGCCATAACAAGCAAACAGGTGAGTAAATATTGGTCTCGCGTTTGTTTTACGTGAATGATATTCATTATTTGGAGGCATAACACTGGATTTCTTCAGTGCTTTATTAGCTACCATTAGCTAATTATATTGAATGCATAAAGCTAGCATACTTCATAAACTGTACCTTGTGTAATGTTAGCTATAATTTTTTTGCAGCTTGCTACATGACAAACAAATGTTGCTTAAACGTGTGCCTTTTACACATGTATGTCATTTTCTATAAATGTGGATTAATATGTTGCTACATTCTTGACTGCCATCCCATTAAGTCGTTGGGTCTAACCTGGCAACACCATTGTAAAAGGTCTGTTTACATCCCTGCTGGAGCTCCTGGGCAAATGGGGCAAACAAGTAAGGGAAACCTATCTCTCTTTTCTATCTCAAACCACATCCATTTCCTCAGTGATTTCCCTCAGATTTGCTGATGTAGTTTATGACACAGCAGAAGTTTATACAATGTATAAACATGAACAAAACTTTACCAAGTAGCTGAACACTGGAATGTACTGGGGCGGCCATCTTGGACAACCAGAATCACTTTTTTCTCCACTTAAATCTGTGAATATGGACTAATTATGCTATTTTACAAAATCTTTTAGAAGTTAGAAGTGAGATTATAAAGTTTAACCATAAGGTTTGAAGTAAGTCTATGAAGATCTAGCATGCATTTATGAAAAATGTTTTTGGGCGAGTGAAGTTTTGGACATTTTGTACTATATGAACACAAACAACATCCCTGAACTGAAAAGTGTGGTTTTTTTAAAGCATATATCTGAAAGTAAGTAAAGAGTAAAAAAGGAGAAAATTTGCAGTTAAAGGTTTTATCCTTACTGGCGCAGGAGCTTAACAGATTTTTTACAGCCGATATCTGATTACAAACTGAATTCATTTACTGTATGTGGAAATTACACTTAGCAGCTAGCACAATTAGCAGACGATGGTTTTTATGGGTGTGTTTGTTAAACTGGCTCCTTACACAACATGGTCTTTGCAGGAAGAGACTAAGGAAAGATTAAAAAGTAAATATAAACATTTCTACATTGTTCTGATGAAATATATTTATGGTTCCTTATACTACTTCACACTAGCGAGTGACAAGTTTAGGGTGTGTATCTTGCGGCCATGTAGTGAGCGCTACTTTCGTCACTTGTGGGCATGCACTGTCCGGTTTTTCTTAGTTCTGATGAGAAACAGTAGTAGCTATGTATAGCTTTTAAAGCTAACTACGGGGTGTCCCAAAAGTCTCCATACACAGGGGAAATTAACACTTTTTAACAAAATGCGACTTTATTTACAAAACATCCTCTACATCATTACCTTTCCAACTCGTGTTAACATGTCTGGTGTTATGCATGCAAATGCACTTTGAATGCGTTCCTTTAAATGATCTTTGTGCTGTATCCTTTCCTGGTACACCATAGCCTTCTTTTGTCAAAGGCATTCTTAAAGACTATCTGAAAAAATATATATAATATAAACATGAAACTATGGTAAGTATGAAACATTTTGGAAGACAAAAAATTTTGCTAAAAAGTGTTCATTTTTCCTCTGTATGGAGACTTTTGGGACACCCTGTAGTTATTATAATGAAATAATGAAAATTTATGTTATCTTCGCTTTATACTGGCTTTGTTGACAGATTAGCAAAACAAGCTAACTGTACGATCACTGTTACTTCCTTCCAAGCTTTATTTTTATTTGTAACGTCTCTGTACACATTTAATGAGAGGTCATATATGACAGGAAACCGTGGTTGTAAGTTTTTCTTCCATTTTTGTGCATCACACAGTAAATAGGAACTAAATCTCAATTCAAAAGTCGCGCTTGTCGCACGTTTTCTTTGTAGCTTGCCACTGTTGCTGAAATTGTGGCTTAGTACAGTATACATGTACAGCGTATTATATAGAAAATGAATGAATGATCACCTGTATTTGTCTGTCTCTGTCAATGCATTACTTTTTAGTTACCATACCTCCAATGC
This sequence comes from Pangasius djambal, assembly GCA_022985145.1. Taxonomy (NCBI): domain Eukaryota; kingdom Metazoa; phylum Chordata; class Actinopteri; order Siluriformes; family Pangasiidae; genus Pangasius; species Pangasius djambal. Next base: position 3,694,633 of record CM040990.1, on the reverse strand, counting down.
AAAATTTCATCATTATTTCCTTTAAGGTACGCTGTAAATGTCCATATCACGAATATATCGGATGAATAGCTGGTTTGTGTCAATGTGTTTGTTTTAATGGGAGTGAACTGGCCTTCTTCCTAGGGTGCATTCTGACTTACACTCAAAACTCAAAGCTATATAAGGAAACATTTTTAAAGTCCTGCACACACACATTCACTCGTGCACCACACACACACACACACACACACACACACCCGAACCATTGCCTTCACATGGGACAATTACAGTCAACGCATATATATATATATATATATATATATATATATATATATATATATATATATATACACATACTTTTGACTGGTAATAATTTATTTATTTATTTATTGTCTTTATTCTTTAAATTAATGTAACTAAGGAACAGCTTATTTAGATTGAGAGGGTTTATAATGTACAATATGAAAGCCGTAGCTGTTTTAGTTTAACATGATAAAATCATACAATTCTAATTACAATTCTAATTACAATGTACACCATCACTTTAGGAATCTTAGTTTCTGATTTGGTTGAATAATTCTGATAATTCTGATAATTCATCTTGAGCAGAAATAATCATGACTAGATTATTTACAGTATGAGATGTTATGGTACAGCCCTACACACTGTAGTTACTTTGTCTACCCACTTAGGCAGGAGCCATTGGTTTTCTTCGCCTAAATGACTACAAACACAGACTTGGATGTGTACTTTAATGTTTGTGAGTGGGTTCGTGTATTGGTGTGTGGGAGACAGTGAGAGCTGTCTGTGGCGAGCCACTTGTATAAATGTTGTTAGTTTGCAGCAATCAGCCTGAAACATGACCGGGCTATTGGGAATCCTTCAGCCCTTGGTGTTGCTATCTCTGCTATTGCTAAAATGTCCACATAAAAAACACACACACGCACACAGAACAGCATTTAGTATATTATAGTTATGCGGTAGATATATATGTAATTGAAAACATTTACAGCTTAACAGACTATGAATGAAATGAATGAAACAGACATGAATAAAAAAAGCTGAATTGTTTCTCTATTTTTTTAACACCATATATGGAATGGAATTGGATTAATGGCATTTGGGCGTGTTCTCTCTCTCTCTCTGTCTCACTCTCTCACTGTCTCTCTCTCTGATTTGAGCTGACTGTGTGACATTGTTGGCCGTACGCTGCTCAAACCCAGTCTAAGATCGTATATGAGCTTGTTATTTAGGTTCATGTGGTAGTCGGTCAATAATAAAACTTTAACAAGCATAAAACCGACTTAATGCTGTATGATTTTTTTCGGTGCGGTGCTGTATGATTTTTTTTGCCGTCGCAGACGTTTTGTGGTTTCATTAAAACCAACAGGGTGGAGCAATACTAAGCAATGTGAGGCAGGCTAATGGTCAGACGATCTAGATAAGAACAAATCTTTAAAAGTAAATTAGGTTAAGATCAAAACCCTAAATAAGAGTCTTCACAAACATAAAGCTGGGGCGAGACTTCACAGAGTGTGTTTGGCAATCTGGGTTATATAAAGGGATTAGTCTAACTGCAAACAGGTGACTGTCATTACTAATCAGGTGACTGTGAGCAAGTTTAGGCCCAAGTACTCCTTGCTGCAGAACAAAAGGCCCATTTGGTAGAGTCTGTCCTGATCCAGCTCCACCTACTTGGGCAGAGTCAAGCCAAAAATCCAGAGGGTGGAGACAGCACAGTGTGTACCAGGCTAGATAAATGTGTTTTGTCTTGTACAGTGCTGTATGGTTTAGTGTTAGGGGTTAGGGTTAGGCCTATAGGAAGAGGTCCAGCTCCACCCTTTGGACTTTTAACAAGAGGTCATGAGATGAGGTAGTAGCCTGAGGCTCGTAGAAGTTGTAGTTTGCAAACATAAGCATGACAATTAGCATATAATAATTCACAACATATTCTCGTTTATACCACAGTACTGTTGATTGTTTAATGTTATCATTTCTATAGCAACAACTAATTTACAGGGACTTGTATGGTGAACGAGCGACATAATCTAAACTGATAATAAAAGGAGCAAATGCATGTTGTTCTTAAACAAATAAAACAATTGTTGATATGAAGTTTTCTGTAAGGAGATGTTTATTTGTTATTTAAGGAAGGAGCCTCCAGTGACAGCAACTTGTAACAGCAAGTTTTTCCGCCATGGGAAAGTCTTCAGGACGAACAGTTTCTCTGTAACATGACAAGCTGCTTTGTTGTCTTATTAATTTCATAAAAGAGAATAAAAAGTGAGGCTGGAGAGGGAACAGCTATTTGTAGCTGCTATAACGAGTGATAACAGGAACTAACTTGTTTCTTGGTTTTGTAGCTTGTAAATAAATATGTTACTAGTAAAAAAAAATAAAAAAATCTGTCTGATTTTTGTGTGTTATCTGAAAATCAGATTATTTAATTTAAGACTTTGCCACTAAGTTTGTCAGTGTGGAGTTTGGAGCTGAAAGTCAAATATATTTTGGTTCCAGTGAGGTCTATGAACCCCAGAGCAGATGACATCTGTTACTCAAATGTGTGTGTGTGTGTGTTCCCCATGAGACACACATGTGTGGTATTTTTAGTCGGCCTGTCGACAGCCTGTTCAGTGTCCTCAGCCATTCTTATTATTACAAACCGTCTGAGGAAATCTCTTAATCCTCCTGAAGATCATTTCTGATTCTGCTCTCAGAGAGCTCTCATTCATCCTCATACCTGTCACAGTGACAACTTTCACACACTTTAACTTTTTTATGTTGGGAAATAGACACTACGCTTCACGTCTAGCTAAGTGTAAGTTGTACCAGAACAACAGCTAGATCAAGACTTCACCTCAAACACTAGAAGACAGAATTTGCTCTGTGGGATGTCTTGATGGTGGTTATTTTATGTTTGAGTGTTCATACAATCTCTATCTCAGTATCTGAGGGAGAGAATATGTTTACATGAACATTCACAGCATTCGGAAAACGCTCTTATCCAGAGTGACTTACAGAAGTGCTTTCAAAAACACGTCCTCATGCTAGTAAAGGTAGGCCATGGTTGGAGAATATCATGTACAAAACCACAAAGTGCAACCAATGTATATTTAGCTCTTGTTCAAGTGCTTAGTGGAATGGTGGCTCTTGAGATCTGGTTTAAAGACAGTAAGGAATAAAACAATTTATAGGGATATAATTAATGATGGAGTGGTTGACACCATGCCCCATCCTGTTTTATTCCTCTTATACCACAGCAATTTGTCAATGCTTACATTTTATATTTATTAAAGAGCAACATATACTTTTTATTCCATAACAATGTATGTTGTGGAATGTCTGCAAAATGTTATCACTTACATTACCTGTTATCACTTACATTATAGCAGCTATAAACGTCGATCTCTCAAAATCTTTTTCTCTTTCTTGAATTTAATAGGACAAAAGGAAAAGAAAAGTCCTCTGTCCTGAAAACATTCCCATTGCAAATGTATAGGTACAGTTTCACCTTAAAGCTCTGACACTGGAGACTCCTTCCATAAATGTTTTATAAACATCTCCTTACTAAAAATACCACCATATCAACGACGATATGTTTTTCCAAACGAAGATACATTCGTTCCTTAAATAAGAAAAAAAAAATCTGTTTATTAGCCTTACATTATGTGGCACATCCAGCAAGTCCCTGTGAATGAGTTGTTACTATGGAAACGATAATGTATTAGAACAAGCGCATTAATATAAACCTATGATTTGAATTACACTTGCTACAATTCTCAGAGCTGCTGTTATAGAAAATGAATCAATACCTTCTGACCAATCAGGATCCAGAATTCAACAGATCTACGGTATAAAAATGAATAATAACTATTTCAAGTACCCCAGTCACTAAACATAGTACAAGATACTCGAGTTAAACTGTAGCATTGCTTTCACTGCACTACTGGAAAATGTAGTCAGTAAAACTAGCTAGTTGATAGCTTCGCTAACTATGCTATTACCCCATTATTTTTGTAAGTAGCTCCCTAGGCTATAAACTGAGACATATTCAACTTTTATAGCAAGTCAACTTGCAGAATTGGCTGTTTATTGTAGAAGATGTCACCAGTTAAACATTTATTCCTTTTCCATCCGCTCTTCCCAGTAAGTATTGCGAGCAGTAAAACATGAGCCACACATACCCTATAAGATTTGAACCTCTCAGGAACTGGTGAAGTGATAATCTCAGAACTTCTATCCATAATATGCTCATGTATCACATCCCGTATATTTCCTAGACATTTTTTTCTTTTCACTATGTGATTACTTTCTGTAATGATTTATAATCCCACCATCCGGCGTCACCCAGAAGAGGACGGGTTCCCGCTGCAGTCTGGTTTCTCTCACTGTTTCTTCCTGATGTCGTCTCTGGGAGTTCTTCCTCACCACATTCGTTAAGGATGGAGCTCTAGACAGAAATATCTATAAATTTGCTCTGTGACCGTGTTTAATATTAAAAGCACTATAACAATAAGTAAATTAGTTTATACAGTACATTGTCGCTAATAATCACACTATTATTGTTCAGCTCTACATTATTGCTACTAAATATAAATATTATATATGCATATAGACTGACCAGGAACACCTGTACCCCTACTCTTTCATGCAATCCAGACAGCTAATCATGTAGGAGTAGCACAAAGCATAAAATCATGCAGATACAGGTCAAGAGCTTCAGTTAATGTTCACATCAAACATCAGAATGAAGAAAAATGTGATCTCAGTGACTTTGACCATGGGATGGGTACTGGTACCAGACAAGCTTGTTTGTGTAGTTCAGAAACTACTAGGATATCCATGCACAACAGTCTCTAGAGTTTACACAGAATAGTGCAAAAAACATCTGGTGGGTGACAGTTCTGTGGGTGGAAACGTCTTGTTGATGAAGAGGTTAGAGGAGAATGGTTAGACTGGTTCAAGCTCACAGGAAGGATATGGTAACTTAAGTAACCGCTCTTTAAAACCGTGGTGAGCAGAAAAGCATCTCAGAATGCACAAAAAGCTGCACTAAAACCTGAGGCGGATGGGCTACAACAGCAGGAGACACATTGGGTTCCACTCCTGTCAGCCAAGAACAGGAATCTGAGGCTACAATGGGGACAGAATGACTGAAACTGGAAAGTTGAACATTGGAAAAAGACCAGGCGATTTTTCCTGCCATTCTGATCATTTGATGTGGAAATGAACTGAATATGCATGATTGTCTGATAATTCCACGAATGAGCAGGGGCACAGGTGTTCCTATTAAAGTGGCCAGAAAGTGTGTACTTGTTCTCTATCATGTTAGTGTGTGGGTTGATATTGTACTAATAGAGAAAAACACACACAGCTGATTCACATCTAGCTCAGCGAGGTCGATTTGATCTCTCTGTCATCTTTTTTCTACTCATCACAACGCACTTATCGAGGAAGGAAGCGGCTCTGAAACTTAACCACAGCTGCTCTTCCAGCTAATGCTTGTCTTCTTTTTAACGCCTCTCATGAGAGCACTCTCTGCCCAGATGCATTGTGGGTCTGCCAACTCCTAGCAACGTTTAAACCATAACCTAGCAACCTATGAGGAGAGGAGCGAGGGAGTGTGTACGTCTCGGGGGGTTTGGAGGAGAAAAGCATTTAGAATGCATTTAGATGTCTGCTGTGATGCAGTATAATGGGATTAACTGTCAACTGGATTTCCTAGTCAATGTTCAAATCACTATAATGGGATCAATCTTTTAAGAAGTGACTGCATGATTACCGCTGTGAAGAGTGCGTGAGGCTCCACCCATCAGCTCAAATCATACATATGCCTAGCAGTTTAATGGGATATATTAGCTAAACAAATAAACAAAAAATAATAGCTAGTAAATACCTAGCATCATGAGGTATGAGGAATGAGGTAGCAAAGGAGGCTAGCTCGCTAACATTACACTGTCGGGTCACTGGAGTAGATAAACAAAAATAGCTAAATCTAGATAGTTAGTTAGCTACTATCACTCTTTATACCACGTTTCTAATTATGCGCTTGTTCTAATACATTATTGTTTCTATAGTAACAGCTAATTAACAGGGACTTGTATGGCGAACGCTCCACATCATCATAAACAGATGTTTAAAGTGTTATGTTATTTAAGAATAATGTATAATCGCTTATGTGATTTTTTTAAAATAAGGAGATGTTTATTTAACATTTATGGAAGGAGTCTCCAGTGCCAGGAGTTTGTTTTCCACCACAAAGTCTTCAGGACAAAGGGGTGTACACTTTCAGGTTTCTCAGTAACATGACAAGCTAACATAACTTCACAGGCAAGGAAAAAAAGAGAGGCTGGTGAATGAACGACTGTTTACAGCTGCTATAACATAAGTGATAACAGGAACTAATGTTTTCACCTCCATGAAATCGCTGTGCTGTAAGAGGAATAAAACACTTCAGGACGTGCTGTTATAGGAAAGTAATCAAAACATAATAAATTGCTTCATGTCATAACACACAGTTGTTGATTATTTTCCTATACTACCATGCCCCATTGTGTTTTATTCCTTAAATTAAATAGTGTAATGAAATAGATAAGGTTTAAATAAGATGGTGAGATTTCACTGTAGTAATGAAACATTAGCTACACAACCTAGATAGCTAGCTGTGTTCTTCGGTGAGGAGGACATCAGAAGGCAGCACCATGCTCGCTATACTACCACATTCATTACACCTATTATGGAAATGGTGATGAATTCACCCTAATTTGTTTGCCAGAACACACAAAGCTCTTTTATCATACTTTATTTATGTTTGTAATTCACAGAATTGGCAGTTTATTGTGGGCGAAGTCACCAGTTAAACATTTATTCCTTTTCCATCCGCTCTTCCCAGTAAGAATTGCAAGCAATAAAACATGAGCCACGCATACCCTATAAGATTTGAACCTCGCAGGAACTGGTGAAGTGATAATCTCAGAACTTTTATCCATAATATGCTCATGTATCACATCTTGTATATTTCCTACACATTTTGTCTTTTCACTATGTGATTACTTTCTGTAATGATTCATAATCCCATGATCCGGCGTCACCCAGAAGAGGACGGGTTCCCGCTGCAGTCTGGTTTCTCTCACTGCTTCTTCCTGATGTCGTCTCTGGGAGTTCTTCCTCACCACATTCGTCAAGGATGGAGCTCTAGACAGAAATATCTATAAATTTGCTCTGTGACCGTGTTTAATATTAAAAGCACTATAACAATAAGTAAATTAGTTTATACAGTAAGTATATAATCACACTATTATTGTTCAGCTCTACATTATTTCTTCTAAATATAAATATTATATATGCATATAGACTGACCAGCCACTTTAATAGGAACACCTGTAAAGCATAAACTCATGCAGATACAGGTCAAGAGCTTCAGTTAATGTTCACATCAAACATCAGAATGAAGAAAAATGTGATCTCAGTGATGGGCTGGTTTGAGTTTTTCAGAAACTAACAGGATTTCTTGCACAAAAGTGTCTTGAATCACACAGAATGGTGCAAAAAACATCCGAGAACTGAGACTCGGCTATTTCCAAGCTAAAACCGAAAATGAATCCTGAGGCATATTTAGTAGCTACAGTGAAATCAATAGGAAAGAGCTGTAATTATGAGAATGAAGAATAACTGGACCTGCTGGCAGTTGAGTGATGTTAGGTTAGGGTTAAACACTGCTGATTATTATTTGTGTTTCCACCACAGGAATGTTTTCAGGAACTCAGGAACTTTAGCCACTATTTCCAGCTGTTTTCTTCTTGCACTGAGTATCCATTTTACCTCCTGCTGCAGAGTGGGTGGAGCTTATTGTACAGAAAAATGATTGGTCAAATGTGAACTTCACACAATGACCAACCTTCTTAATAACGATAACTAATGAGCCAGTGCACTTTGTTTTTATATCTGAGGTGGTGCGGCACAGCCAAAGCAGAATACTTCCATGAGTTTTAGAAATAAAGCATAGAAATAAAGTGTGTGTGTGAAATTGTGCTGCTGGGTGCATTATATTCACGCAACCCAAAAAAAATCAATAAAACCCAACACATTTTCAGTGTCAGGCTCATCCATGTTTGTTGTGTGGCTGCTGAAATGACGTCAGTCTGCGTAACGTCTGTTATTTTCCACAATAGTGATGGTTTCTTTAGTACACTGGCAACACAGAGCAGGAACTCCTTCAGGAACTGTGACGTTCTTCTTCAGGAGAGTTCCTCAAATCCCAAACCCATTTTCCAAATGCACTCCAAAGAGACGATGTCAGAGAGATTTAAAATTGTGAGTGATTTATTTAAATCATGATCTGCAAATGACATGATGCATAACCGACTCTAAACACGACTACATATGGCCCAGAATCATCAGCTGTCCAGGTTGCTATGTGGGTGAAAATTAGATTAAATACAGCAGAACGCTGGGGGAAAAAAAGACTCACACATGCACGCACAAACACACACAAACCAGTTGGTGGAAGTTAATACAGTAGTCAAAGTAAACGCTAAATATATTCATTTATTCTGTAACATTTTAAAATGATTTGCTGTCAGATTCCCTTACAGTTTATTTTGTTTTTGTTTTTTTAAAAAAATGGACCATTTATTTGTAAAAATCTGGGAAACAGTGATTTTTGCAGAGTGACTCACTTCCCTGGGTGGAGCTCAAATTAAAATTGATTAGACAAATACAAATTTAATCATGTGACATCAACACTAGCCTATCATTTCATTGATTCAACTTGATGTTCCAAAAAAAAAAAAGTTTTGATTATATAATATGAGTCAAAATCATAAGTGGATAGTGGATATTTTTTTTTTTTTTTTTGACATTTAAATTAAGAAATTGCATTTAACTTTTAAAAAAAAAAGTACCCATGTCAGGCAACAATCTAATTTTTTTTTTTACATAGTTTCTTTACTGACAGGCTGCATTTTGCTTTTAAATGCGTAACAGTGTTGAAAGCAACAGAGTTATAGCATAGATTCTATTAGCATTTATTCTAATGCCATTGGGACTCAAATGGCAACCCAATCAACAGACACTACCTCAACACAACACTGTGCTAGTGCTAGGCAGCTACATAGCGAGCGTAGCTAACGTTAATGTCCTACACTAGCTGTGTAATACTGAGTTGCTATCCAAGTTTGCTACCGATCTAGCTAACATTAGGTAAAGTGTTTTAATCAAAACCAGCAGCCAAGCACATTGCGGTGATGCCATATGAAATTTGGAAGTCACTGATCAAATTTAGCATGAACTCCACCGTTGTTACTTAGTAAAATTAGGACATGATGACTAACATCCATTCTGCTTTAATGAAGCACCAGAGGTGTGGATACATCACAATTCCCAACAGAAAGCCAAGACCCTGAACCAGGAAATCTCTAGAGAAGGAAAAATGAGGTGTGTGTGTGTGTGTGTGTGTGTGTGTGTGTGTATTTATCATTCTCTTGAGGGCCTATGAAGCATGTTGTCTCACTAGACTTGTGTTTTGTCAGCTAAATGGTGTGGAAAGTCATAAATAAGGATAGTAATCATGTGTGTATGCTTTTTGCTGAGGAACTCTATCACCCCCTAGTGGAGCGAAGCATACATTACATTTTACTTTATCTTGTGCTTTTCATTATATAATGTCGAGCTGCAGTTGATCTGAGACAGAAGGGTCCTCAGTAGCCATGTTGGTTCTGTCTGTTATCTGAGCGTCTCCGCTTACCGCTCCATGGGTCATGATGGGACATGTGCGGCCCAAAAGTGTCCATCTATCAAATATCAAATAATATCATACATACTCAAGTTTGGAGCCTAAAAATCAGACTTCATTTTGGTTTCTTTTGTGTGAAATCTGAGCATCGAACACTTCAGAATGAGATATGTATTTTACCTTTTTTTTTTTTTTTTTTAAACTTTAATAATAATGAGCAATAATATGTTGTACTAAAAGAACATGGATATGTCTACAGGTGAAGGTTGTCATAAGTAGTCTTTAGCTTAGCAAACACCATTTAGCCGTTTTGTAATTTTGCTGTTATTCCACAAGATGGCGGTGTGCACTAATGTTAAGGTGCAGCTTCACTACTAGGCATTAGTTTGTTCCATGTGCTAATTTTAATGCATGTTTGTTTATGAATTGCTGAATTACTACAAAATATCACGCTTAAGAAAACGACTTGTTTTTTTTATTTTTTAAATCCTTCAGCTACATCCTCCTAAAAACAGGAGGTTCTTATTTATATGGAATAAATGAATGAATAAATAAATAAATATGTTTGTCCATTTTCTATTTGGGGACATATAAAAAAAACTACAAAAGCTAACTAGTGTATAGCTAGCTAAACAGTGTTAGTTTGTTAGCTAGGTGGCTATTTAGAGTTAGTACTTTCTTGACTAGCATGTTTGTTCATTTTAGTAGTGATGTTGAGCAAAAAAATGGTACATAGACTACCTAGAGCCATAAAGTACATAAACCATAAACTCTTTTGAAGACTTCCTTGTTAGCTAGCTAGGTTTTTAGGTGGACAGTTATTAATAATGAAAAACTTTTTTGTTAAACAAACAAAATGAAAATGAGTGCTATATAGCTCATTTGGGTACACTTTTGATTTCTGACATTAGCTTGTCTAAATAGCTAATGTGAACAGTTACTTTTAGCTAGAAACTTTCTTGACTAGCATGTCTGTTCATCTGTAGTATTGATGATAAACAAAAAAAAATTGGAAGAAAGCTACTTTACTCATTTATGTATATAAACAATTTTTATTTTTAACATTAGCTTGTTGGCTTGCTACATATCTAGGTAGATGGTTATTCTTTGCTAGTACCCTTCTTCACTAGCAAGTTTGTTTATTTTTAGTAGTGATGTTGGGAAAAAAAAAAGCTAAGAACCCTACCTAACTCCATAAGGTATACAAACCAACTGTTTTGATAGGTAACATTAGCTAGTTAAATAGTTGGATAGTTAGCTAGAAATTTTCTTGACCAGCATTTTTTTAATATATGTTAAACATATCTAAAAAAAAAAATTCTACCTAGCTGCACAAGTTATACAAACTATAAACACGTTCAGTGTTAGCTTGTTAGCTAACTCACTTGTTACAGGTCTATGACTAAAGTTCTTTCTCAGCGTTATTTCATGACGTGAGGCTCCACAGTGGGGGAAAGGAAATATTTCAAACACAAGCTGTTCAGTTTCTCTTCGAGGGAATCACAAACACACTCTGTAAGATTTATTGCACACATTCTCCAGGTTCCAGAGTGAACATCAGTGAGAATCCGTCTACAAAGATCCAGATGTGTGTGTGTGAAATTCAACACAGCTGGACATCCAATCATTAAGTGCTGCCTTACTGAACACAACTTGTCATCTATGAATCGCAGACTGCCCGTGTTCCAGATCGAGTTTTAATACCTTCCAGTTTGCACTTTGACAGACACACCTCCATCATCAAAACACCAACTGAGGGAAAATCTTTTGCGAGAATGGTGTTCAACGCGCCAATACGGTTCCACAGACTTGTAGAATCAAGCTAGGATCAAGCTATAATCTGGATCAACAGATTATTAACATGCGTTATGTAGGTTTTTCCTTTAATTTGTCATCTGTCTATCAGTTGGACGTCAGAAAATATGGAAGATCCAAGGTTAACACCCCTTTATTTATTTATTTATTTATTTGGTTTACATTTGCAATGTAATTCAGTCGACTATGACTAACAATACTGGCCTTGTCCAGTTTTTTTCTTGCAGTTGTTATCAAAGGACAAAAGTAAGTGGTATTAGTAAGAGACTGCATAAACGTAAGAATAAAACCCTTGGGGGCATGCTGTTACAGGAAAATAATCAATGATGGGGTGGTGTGATGCAGCTCAACGTGAAGCACAGAGATATATTCATCCTATATCAAAGCAATTTACCAACAATTAACATTTTTAATTTGTTTATGAATGAAATCTCATATTTTTTTTATCAGTTTATAGATACATTTAATGTTATGTAACGTCCATGATGCTAGTTAGTTCCTGTTATCACTTACATTATAGCAACAGCTGTTCCCTCACAAGCCTGTCTTTTTATTTATGCAGTTACAGAAAATGAATTAACACCTTCTGACAATCAGATGAAGTCAGCAGCAATGTGGTATAAGGAAAATTAAAATTCAAATGCTTTTCCAGCTTTAGAATGGAAGTCTGGAAAACCAGCTGTGACTTTTGACTACAGTGGAACGCAGCATAACAATCTAGCTAGCAAGTTAATTACGCTGCATGTTAGATCACCATAAGTGAGAAAGATGAATGTAGCCATGTAGCGTAAAATGACAGTGTTTTGACGTGTCCTTGATAAGAATAATCTACTGACACATGTCAGTCTTGTTTGGGAAATATAAACTGACAAAAGTGTGTGTCCTATAGTGTTGCTTTATTCAATAACACACACACACACACACACACACACTGCTCCCACAGGTCCTCATCTATCTCTCTCTTCCTCTCTGTCATCATCCCCAGGATGTGTAAACATCCTCTTGGATAAAACATGGCCGCTCCAGAGCTTGCTAATTCCAGCGCTCACAATTCCAGATGTCCACGTCGACCCGGTTCCACACCTAACGCACACATGTAAATCTTTAAAGGAGCAGTTCAGCCAAGAATAATTTGTATGCAATATTCCCAAGACATGTTTAGTGTCTGCTTCTTTAGTTTTACACTGAAACTACAAGGCTAATGTAGCTAAAGTAAGCTTATAGCTGCCAATCATCACACTGACCTCAAATGGCTTTGTGGATTGTGGATTGTGGATGTGGTTTCTGACACTATATAACACACTATAAAATTTTTTTTGGGGGGGGGGGGACCGGTGTATGTGGTAATAAGTAGCTTAGACTAATGAATTGAGCTAGCAATCTCAGTTACTGTATATCTACTTCTATCTAGCTATTTAGCTATTTATTTTAGCTAGCATACTTCAATGGCAACCCCTCAGTGTAATGCTAGACAGCTAGCTATACTACATGCTTCATTTAATGGGGCTATTAACTAGTTAGGTGTTTATGTAAAGCTAAACATAAACCTGCTAGCTTATTTAGCAAGCTAAGCTTAACAAGCTAGCATTTCAATCAAGTATGAAGGCCATGTTATGCCTCTTCACCTATGTTTAAGGGTGATAAAAGGGTAATTATTGTGATATGAAGATCTAAAAATTAAAAGGTAAATTGTCTCTAATGCTAATTATCAACGCAGATGAATATTTTTCTGTCGCCGTGTCTAGTTAGCATGCACTGTTCTGTGTTTTTATTGCATTTTTTTGCACTCGTCCTACACTGATGTGTATTTGCAGTCGTGTAGTTGTGTATAATGTGATGGTGTGATGTGTGTTGTGCCATGGTCCTGAAAAAACAACATTTCGTTCCTGTGTATAAAAGTTATCTTGGGGAATGAAAATAAAATCCACTTGACGTAAAGGAGAAGTCATGCTCTGAAGTACTGAAGTGTTTAATAAATAACAGCATGAACAACAACAATGACACAACATATGCTTGCTTTCTGGATGTATACTGTATATACACATACATATTTAATATTTTTGCCTGTATAAACTATATAAATATGTCATGCAGTCATCATAACTTAACAGACCAATAATTTACAGTGTGAGGTAGGGTAGGACAGGGTTGGGGTGTTGTAGGGAAAGGGGGAAGAAGTCTGGTATGCTGAATTGGCAGTACAACGTTTGTTTTCCGGAGACGTGGATGGGTGGGTGGAGGTTTAGACAAACAATCAACACAAATCAGCGCATCCAGAGAAAAAATTATTAAAATAGATTTCTCTGGAAGCACAGACATGGTTTGATTTGCTCAATTATTTTGCTTCACTTGATTCATTTAGTGAATCAGATCACGAATCAGTGCTTCCACAATCTGATTCGTTGACTCACTTAAGAAAACGAGTGAACAGAATCATTAATTAGTACTTCCGCTGTTCGATCCGTTTGTCAGACTTGTCAAAACGAGCGAATCGAATAATTTCTATGATTCAAATTACTTGTTGACTCGAGTGCATCAATGAGCCAATACTACGTCGATTTGATTCACTGATGCGCTGGAATAACTAGCAAGCCGAATCATGAATTAGTATTATCATGAGCCAATTCACTTGATTTACTCTTTGAGAAAACAAATAAGTCAGATCATGAATCAATACTTCCACAATTCAATTCATTGATTCACTCAGAAAACAGGTGAAATGACTTGTGAATCAGTGCTTCCACGATTTTCGACTGACCACGCACACACACGCGGCGTTAATGCGGATGAACCTCCAGGTGATCTGATTCTTGAAAGATGTTAGCGCACGAACATACGTGTGTGTGTTGGTGCAATAGGAGTTCCAGCGCTTGTTATCGATCCCACGGCACCCTGTTGTTCCCGCCTTCATCCCATTGTGGGTGGGGCCGTGGTTTGTGACGCGGCATGTGGTTTCATAAAACATCTGCTTCTTGACCACGTTGTTGATGCGAACATCAGGTAGCACCATCACTTCTTGTCCCCTTAAGTCTGTAGCACGGGTCATGTTTCCCACCCAGCGATTCTCGCTGTCACAGGCCGAATATTCACCACGGTTCTGGAATTCGCGCACTCTCCGCCGCATTCGTGGACTCCGAGGCTCTGAATGGCCATCGGAGGGCACTACGTCGCTGAAGAGCACACGAGGTGATCGGTAACGCTGCTTGTTGAACAGTTTAGGGTCAACTGTGGGTATGAGGTCATCGTGGGTCGAGTCCTGGGTTCCTGCGTTCTGATTGGCTGGTTCCTGTGAGTGGGCATTTCCCACCGTGTTGAGTGCAGCCTGGACGCTGATCAGGAAGAGCAGGACCGGCGTCGACGACCTCATGGGCACACGAGCTAGTGCGAAAGAGGGAGAAAGAAAGAGCTGTGATAGACAAATCAGCTCTAACATCTAACTTATTAAGCAAACAGCTTAAAAATTAAACATATCCAGTTTTCCCAGTTACGTCAATCAATCAGTCAAGACAATTTTGGTGTCTGACCATTGCTTCTTCAGTGTTCCACTGGAGCTACAAGGCTAATGTGGCCAACAAGTACTGGAAGACTGTCTCACCCAAAATCTTTTCATAAATGCCTAATGGGGTCTTTTTTTTGTTAACACAATTTGCTACAATTTCACCCCCTAAGCTCCGCCTCCCAAAGTTTGTTGGCAGAATGTAGCAGAAAGATGGAAGTGATGCAGTTGATAATATACTTACACTTTGAACGTAAATGTTAAATATAAAATATGGACTCTCCCTGCTACCTTCAGTAGACCTTCATGAGACTTTAAGCTCCATTCAGACAAGAAACATGTCTTGGCTGACTGATTTACGTTAAGGGGGATATCGTGTACATTTCACTTCCTGCCAGTCTGTTGCTTTAAGATCACCATGTAGGTGTCTTGTTCTGTCTTGTGCTGTCTGCACATGTTTGCATTTGCGCACGTTATGTATAAATTATGTAGTCCCTGTAGTTCTGTGTTGTTCTGTGTTTGTCTGATGTAGCACCTTGGTCCTGGACAAACGTTGTTTCGTTTCACTATGTACTTGTATATGGCTGAAATGACAGTAAACTCCACTTGAACTTGAACAGTATCTGTTTGCCAGCGAGTGTATAGTGTGATATGTGTGTTTCACCTGTGAAATGTTCCTGGTTGAAGTGAACGTCTCGTGGGCTCCTAAAGCCAGTGTCCAGTGCTGGCTGAGCCCCGAGAGCCTGCCATCAGGACCGGCCTGTGTGTCTGCTTCTCTCTGTAACACACACACATACATTTATTGTATGAAGCATAATCTCCCCATCAAATCTCCATTTCCTTCTTGGTGTCTGACTGTAGACTTCAGGTGCCATATCACGGAAGCATCATATTTGAGATAATGACATGCTCAAGATAAGATTTTGCATAAATTTCTTTCTTAGTTTCAAACTTATCTTATTAAATTCATACATATTTTACTACCTTAAAAAATAGTTATCATCCCTGTTATCAAGCAAACAACATCCTTACCACAGTTCACTAATCAAAAGTATAGCTAAGTTATCATAGCTATGAAGAATTTTCAAAGGCAATCTCAGAGAATATAACTGGTGGACCAATAAGCATACAGAAACAAATCAATATACAAATCAGATTGATAAACTCGGACAAGCTACGTTACTCCAAAATTTTGTTTTTCCCACCATGGCACCTGTGTTATGACCGGCTAGTTTTCTTCAATTTTCTTTTTGATGTTTCCACACATCTCACTGGCTTCAGTCAGGCATCTGAATGTTTTTTCCATTCCAATAAATATTTTATGCTTAGATTGAGCTAGAAAATTGATGGTTCACTGCTGAACCAATAAACAATTAATAGTAAATGGTTTGACATCTTTATAGATGTGAAATAGAGAGGCCTTTACATTTGTCCACCCAAAGGGAGTGAATATTTATGCACTTAGCTGTACCTGTCTACCTGTCCATCCCATCATAGACATATGGCCACTAGAGGGCAGTAAAGCACTTTATATATCAGCAACTCTCTCTCTCTCTCTCTCTCTCTCTCTCTCTCTCTCACACACACACACACACACACACAGACAGTCTGTCTCAAGTCCAACATTAGGTAGTATCATAAACAAATCAAAGGTTGCCATGGTTTAAATGATGGCAGTTCCTGCTCATTTCAAATCATTGAGTCAAGTGAGTCAAATCATTTGGCTCAGCTTTCCATCAAGAGTCGACTCTTTCAGCTCCCAGATGACTTATCCTACTGCCTTCTGAACCAGAAATAGTTTGTGATATTTTGACAAGTGACTGTTCATTTATATTTGAGCATTTTTTCCTCACAAACCCTTATACTATATTTAAATAAACAAAACATTACTTTATAAAATATATTTCAATAATTCGCCTGAACTAATTGACTCTTTGTCATGCTGCCACATTCACACAGCTGAGTCAAACACATGCCTCAACATTCACACTAACAAACAACAAAATGTTAAAAAGACGTATCCACTGAGACATTTCGACAGAAAGAAAGGGGGGGAAAAAAGCCCTGACTCATATATACAAGTCGGCTCTCAACTTCACCTAAAGGAGCTGACTAAAAGAGTAGATTCGACATTACTACATGGCCTTTGTCTCTCTCTCTCTCTCTTTCTCTCTCTCATTTCTTTCCCTCTCCCTCTTTTTCTCAGTCTAGACTAGCTTTGTTAGCGTAATCATACCGAGTGACAGTTTTACCATCAAATTTAAGTTAGTCCAATAAAATAATTTAAAATGGTGTTTAGACACATAATGTCTCTCCCTCACAGTCCACTTGTGTCTTACTATGAAATGTGAGGTATTTGTAATCATTTTAATGTAGGATTTTGTTTCTGACTAAATTAGTTTATTCCATCTAGCGGAACAGACCTTTATAGCTAGCGAAAATTAGCCTACACTCCCAGTACAATGTCACGTCGTAACTTCAAGGGTACAGCAATTGTACTCTTAGTGTGCATGTTTTACATAAATTTGACCTTAACAACCACTCTTGTACCGTTAGCAAGCTTTTAGAGTACTACTTTAAGAGTAAGCGTTTTAGTGTAATACTTTGAAAGGTATACTACTGGGAAAAGATACACACGAATGGTACAAAATGGTTCCAACCCCACTGACAAGGAATGGTTTTTTATTAGAGTGTAGACATTTGTGCAGCCTTCGTAACATACTGCTGTCTTAAACCGCCTTCTCACAGGGAACTTGGTAGTTCTGTTTTATTAGTTCTGATTAGACGCGTTTCGATGATGTCATCTTGCGCTTCTTTAGACTATTATACAGAAAAAGAGGTGCTGGAATAGGCCACCTTGCAACAGCATATCTTGCACTGTGAATTCAAAATAGCATTGCTTGCTAAATAATATGCATTACAGGTAGCATAATATTTGAGACAGCCGAGTATGTGGTTTGCGACGCCACCCATGACATGTCTGAAGTGTTCCAAGTGGAAAGAAGAAATGATGAAAGCTTAGCACATCAGAAAATCACAAACTCTCTCTCCAAGTGTGGTTTTGGTGCAAGTGGTCACTTTCTTGTGGTGTGCTTCCTCCACATGCTGCACATGTGCGGTCCGTCTAAACACACACTCACTTGATGGATGCAGGATGACTAAGGGGGGCTGTATTTACACTACGACGAGCGTGTGTTGCACTTTAACGCTGAAATGTGCGCTCCATGCTCCCCTCTGTAAACACACACTGGCTTAGTCACAGAAGGTCAAAGTGGTTTAGCGAATCCTTATGACAGCTTGTTTCAATGCACACTCCACACTACCCCTAAACACTACAGCCATCAATCATTGGACTAACACACAGTCACAGATACACACTGGTACTGTTTGCTTATTATTCACATCCACACTAACAGCCGTAAGATGTATTTCTGTGGATTTTTTAAAATGTTTTTGAAGAGGTGCAACAGGATGATGTCATCAAATAGCGACGAGCAAACACACACACACACTCACTGCGACATTTATTACAAACACTCCACTTCTACTTTTTCTCTTTATTCACGCCACAATTCTTACACCTCAACCAACCACAGGCAGCCAACAGCTGCGTCCCAAACCGCATAGTAAACAGTGGACTCAATAATCTAAAAATAGAAAAAATAGTCCACTACCATAATTTACCACAGGTATCACATCATTTGTACACACTATTTAATGCTAGTGCTAGTATGGAATTTGGGACACTGTTCTAACTTGCTAACAGTCCACAAAATCACTCAGTTTAGGATGCGATTTAGGACGGAGCCTTAGCCATGGAGAGACTGGAACACACACACTCACTAAGCCATAATTTACCCAAAACACTCTGTTTATTACATCTTTTTAATCACACCAGAACTGTTAAACTTCATGTAGTCATGGCCTGCATCCCAAAGCACATATTATGCCAAAATATACAAATCTTTTTATTAAACAGTGTTAGCTGTTTGGCTTTTACACTTTCCTGTCTTTCCTGTTTAGCCTGACTCCTGGCCACTGTCTGAGGCTCCGTCCCAAACCACACACTGCCTAATAAATAATCCGCCACAGAAGATGTACTATTTTTTCTTTGTTATCAATTCTTTGTTAATTTTGTTGACAAAAACTAAGACGATAAAATGTTTCTAAATAACTTTTTTTCCATGATGAAAACGAAACGTTACGTTAATAACAATTTAGTTTTCTGCTCAAAATTTAGGATGAAATCTAACAATATTTTTTACAGTTTTAATTGAAATTCTATTTCATTAATTTAAATCTAGACTAAAAGGAATAACTAAATGACAAAAACATGACTAAAACGAAGACTTTTTAAACTAAAACCTTTGAAATTAGCTTTTAAAATGAACACTAGTGCAATTTAACACTCAGTTTAAAATCTAAAAGTGTGTTCACACTTACAAAGCTAGAATAAAATGCAACATGATCACACACAAAACCCCTCAAACAACAGCTAAGACTTTGATGGTCATGTGACCTCAGAGGTTTAACTGTTTCCACCAGTAAGATGATAAAGATTTGATATTATAGCAGATAACATCAGCTCTGAAATAGGTATATATATATATGAAAGAGAGAGAGTACAGAGATGTGTACAGAGAATTGTTTTGTGTGGACTGGGTGATTGTGAGGACATTTGGTGTTTTTTTGTCCTCACAAACAGCTAAATACATGTGTATACACACGCAGACATATGATATACTGTCACTAATATACAGCTGCATTGGCACTATCACTAGCAAAGGCAACGATAAACATGAAATGACTCAAAAGAATCGAAAGAAATTATAACTCCAGTCAGCGTCTTTAATAGAAAAACTGAAGCACAAAATGAGCAAAACAGTTAATTGATTAAAACTAATGAGTTTTTATGCAAGTTATGAATTAATTAATGCATATTAAGTAAAACTGAGCCCATCAAAACAATAAGAAACAACAACAACAACAAAAAAAACCCCCAAGGATTATAATAAATATAAATAATATAATAAAATCAAAGATGACTCAGTTAATATGGTGCAGATGTTATAAAATTTGAGATGTGATCATTATCACCATGTTCTGTCCTTCAGCATTTAAGACTCATACTAAACACGTGATCATGTAGAAGGGCCCATGGATGTAATGAACATGCATTGACTAAAAGAAAGGCAATGAAAATATATGTGAATT
>CM040990.1:3630695-3674296 GCA_022985145.1 Pangasius djambal | reverse complement strand
ATATAAATAATATAATAAAATCAAAGATGACTCAGTTAATATGGTGCAGATGTTATAAAATTTGAGATGTGATCATTATCACCATGTTCTGTCCTTCAGCATTTAAGACTCATACTAAACACGTGATCATGTAGAAGGGCCCATGGATGTAATGAACATGCATTGACTAAAAGAAAGGCAATGAAAATATATGTGAATTAATTTTTTTTTTCTTAGAAAGATGACTTGATCATTTATCATTTTCTATCATTGTTAGGGAGAAGCATCTGAATGAGAGAATACTGTAAAGAACTAAATGTGACGTGAATTATTCCTCTCATATAACTGTATTTTGCAGTAAAATATCTGAAGGCAGTTGTGGTGGCGGTTTTCCTTATATGGGTCTTCCTGTGGTGTGAGGAGAGGTCCGCTACAATAAAAACTTTCCTAAAACCCCATGGAAGTTTTCTTGTTCTGCATTTGAAACTCGGCCATGAGCTTAATATTGGTTTTGGTGGAAGATGATAGAAAGAATGCTTCCCGGAGTGTCTTTATACTGCGGAAAAGGCCCCCAGACCTCTTTTCCCACAGTACACAATAGAATCTTTGCACATCAACATGTCAATTTGGATGAAATGTACACCACAGTATATGGCCAGAAGTTTGTGGACACCTGACCATCATACCCATATGTGGGCCTTTTCTAAACTGTTGCCACAAATTTGGAAGCACACAATTGTATAGAATGTTTTTGTGTGCTGTAGTATTACAGTTTCCCTTCACTGGAACTAAGAGGCCCAAACCTGGTCCAGCATGATAACGCCCCTGCGCACAAAGCGAGCTCCATGAAGACATGGTTTGTCAAGTTTGAAGTGGAAGAACTTGAATATCTTGCAC
Organism: Pangasius djambal; assembly: GCA_022985145.1. Classification (NCBI taxonomy): domain Eukaryota; kingdom Metazoa; phylum Chordata; class Actinopteri; order Siluriformes; family Pangasiidae; genus Pangasius; species Pangasius djambal. The sequence continues at coordinate 3,673,420 of CM040990.1, read as the reverse complement.
AGAACCCTGACCTCAACTGCACTAAACACCTTTGGAATGAACTGGAACACTGACTACACCTCGGACCTCCTCACCTGACGTCAGTGCCTGACCTCACTAATGCTCATATGGCTGAATGACCACAAATCCCCACAGCCACGCTCCAAAATCTAGTGGAAAGCCTTCCCAGAAGAGTGGAGCTTCTTATAACAGCAAAGACGGGAGCAAATCTCTTTTAATGCCCATGGTTTTGGATCGGGATTTTCCACAAGCACATATGGGTGTAATGATCAGGTGGTCAATCACATCTGTTCAGTTCACCATTCAGTTAAAATTCATAACCCAGTAATGCAGAAGTATCCAATAAAAAGCCTACTTGTGTCTTTATCTAAGCTGAAAAGCTAGTATTCTATTGTACATACTTAGGGTTGCCAGGAACATGGTTTTTACACCACTTTGGGCTAGTTTTGGAACGAGTTTGATGGTTAAAAAAAATAATCTATGGCTTCCAAAATCTCAAAAGGACATGAGAGAAAAGAAGGATGTTCATGCATTTTCAAGGCAGCGAATGAACGACCTTACACTATTTTGTCACTGTTCTGTGATATACTACCAACATAGTTTGGGCTAGTTTCAGGTCTTTTTTGTGCATTTTTTGAGTTTGGCTGGAAATCTTTTGGCCGAAACCTGCGCATGCTAGAGGCAGGCTTCAAACTAGCTAGAATTAGTAAAATAGCTAGCAGTGTTAGAAAGCTAGTCTCATTTACAAATGCTTACTCTAAGCTGAGTAGCTTGTGAGTGATTGTACCTCAACAAACGTCACAGTGATTACATTGTAATACCATCATTAGCAGTAACAAAATGCTAGGTGATTATTGATATGAGACTTTAATGCTGCCACAAACGTAGCTTACATGCTCTATATAATTAGCCCACGGCATCCTGCGCTAATAGATTGTCATAATTGGATAAATTGATGTCCTTCAGAAACACAAACATCCTGCTACTGAGCACTGCGTCTCACACACCAAGAGCAGTGTGTTAACTGATTCGGTGTTGAGTGTCGACACGGTGCTTTTGCCAAAGTACACACACTCACTGAGGTGCTGACAGCAATGATGAGATTATGAAGTGGTGTTAAAGACTGATGGCTCATTTCTGTCATCAGAAAGAGAGACAGAGTGCATATTAGAGATTCAAAGAGTAATAAAAACTAAACGACGACATAAAAATTCAGTTTATGTTTAAATTACATTAAATTAAACACTGTCTCTGGTTACGAATTTACAAACTCAGATCTGATTAAGCTGTATAAAATTGCATGCTTTTGCAGGATGATTAACCAGAGGATAAAATCTTGTTAGCTACATAATTCTCATGGCTCCAGTTCACAAAAAAAAATAAAAAAAAATAGTCAGAGCCAGACATGTCTGGTAAAAGGGAACTGTTTTGCAGAAATTTTTGGTGTAAGGGTGTTTATGCATGTAATATTTATGTGTAATGTTAAACAGGGCTGTTATTTGTGCTAATTTAATTTCTTGCTTAAATCTAATTTGATGTTTAAAGGAAATATGGCAATATAGAAAATTGACTCAAACAATATATATTTATACAGTGGGGCCCAAAAAATCTGAGACAACATTCAAAATCTGGGATTTTTAATTACAAATTGGAAATAAACAGAATGCTTTAGAATTTTGAAATATTTAAAACAAAGAAAGTAAATGTTTAATATCGTCATTATAAAATGTTCTACATATTCATGATTCTGCACTATTTCTAGGTTCGTATTTTAATGTAAGCAAATGTATAATATCGACTACTGTTATTGACTATTGACTATTATGCTTTGTATAAAAGGTCAGATTTTCTTCATGCCTAATCTCTTCGCACTCTTCTATTCAGACGACACTCTGATGGATTTGATCTAAAATGGATCATAAGGTTTTGCACAAACTTGCGGAGTCCGTGCCAGCTCCAGTGCACACTGTCTTTAAAGCAAAAGACAGTGGGACGTACCAAATACTAAGAAACTCTGAAATTCATGTAAATATATCAAGGATTCTACTCTTCAGTCAAGTTGTTGTCAGTAATATAATTTTATTGCATTAAATTAGAAAAGAATGCAAAAAAAGAAGCATTTTCACTGGTGGTCTCACACTTTTGGATCCCACTGTATTTTTAACGAAATAAAAATGACAGTAAAGAAACATTCTGAGGTATTTAAGGCTACTCTTCTAACAAGAACTGTAAAATGCATTGTATAGAAAACCCACGTCTTTTATTTTTACATAACATATACTCTTGTTAGCTATAACTAATTTATGATTCTTGTAAAATGTGAGGCTCAGATTCTTTAAAATGCCATAAAAGATCAGTCTTAACCTAAAATATGTGGTTTTATATTGATTTGCTGTGGTTTTAAACCAAACCACAAAATATCCTGCCAGCTGTGTAAATTTACAATAATAATGTTTTGCATTCCACGTTAAACCATATTTATTTAAGTATCATGCTAACTCAAATGCCAAATGGCACATCCTTTATCTGATAAACTGGAATACATTGCTCAATTTATTAGAATATATAAAAAAAATCCCTAATTCCGGGATTATCATTTTCATAAATAATGAGCGTTACTTGAGCTCTCAATTCAGTCTCATTTTCTCTCTCTCTCTCTCTCTCTCTCTCTTGCTGTCTGCGGTCCATAAAATCCTCCTTGTGGTTATATTGAGGTCAAAGCCATTATTAATACCATGTGTTATTCTAAACACACGTTTCAGTCAATACACAGAGCTATTATTCCATAGCGATTATGGTGGCCTGAACATAATATCTGTGTAACACAGAAACGACTGATGACAAGTTAATATATGTTCAAACGTTAATGCAGATGTGGTCCAGAAATCACAATGGGACCAAACAGTCATACTCCCTATTACGATGAGATCTGATGTGTACAGGTTGCCGCAGTCCCTTACAGGTGATACTCAGTGATTTTATTTCCGTCTGGATCCATCTCTTTCTCTTCACCCTTGAGAAATTCGGCCCAAAATACCCTGATATCAAAATAACTCAAGGGTGGGCTGATAATTTCGGTCCTGTCCGGATATACATCTCTGATTTTACAAGCAGATGTTGATTCTTGCATTGGAAAACATATTGATGGCTGAGTCCATTAAAATGAAGATGGAAATAAAGTCACTCCACCAAGCAAGCTATCCAGCAAGCTATTAAATGGGTGATTAAAGTAATTCAGCTTATATTCACATAGACTGCAATTTTATGAAACGTAGTATTCTATAAACAAATTTTGCTCTTCAATATTTAAACTTTTTGGAAAATAGTGAGGAATGAAGCGAATGTATGATGCAAACTTTGCAGAAATATATGTACAGGCAAATAATTTATTACAGATTTTACCCTGAGAAATGAACGGTCCCCAATAAAGTCTTGTGAATGAAACTACAAAAAAATGTTAAAAAGGGGTAGCAAAAGCAATAACCAATTCGAGCAATTAGTGGGAAACAACAGGAAGGCAATAATGCTTACCACTGACCACAAATGAAGACTTTGTAGGGTTCAAAGTTGAAAGCTGGAATTTATATTTGAGTTAAAGACAAACAGATGACCAATGGAAAGGGCACTGCAACCCAAGCTCACATAATATTCTAACCACTGATTTGGTTGTATTTCATAAAAACAAATCACAAGAAAGCTACAAATTTAATGTCAGCTAGTAAGTCATTAAGAGTCTTGACTAATATTAAAGGGATGAATAGAGGGAATATGTGCATTGTTACCTTTGTGACTCCTGAACAATACAGCCTCAGTTATTTTGCTTACAGATTGTCTACTTACGTTAAATCTGCGCTAATTTTACACTTAAACACCCCCACCCCCCCACAATGATAAGTTGGGGGTAATTACCTTTAAATGGGCAATTTCTTCTGAAATTAACCCAGTAACTATGCAAAATTGTCAGTCAGTTTGTCAAAGATCCCAGTTTAGTTTCTGTTCATTCTAAAATCTCATAACAGATGTGGGATGTGAACTGTAGTCAAAACTCTGAGATCCCAAGGAAAGCCATAGTTTCTAAAGACATGCAGACGCAATATACTGTAATTTTACTTGTTGCATCACTGGGGGATATGCCAGCATAAATAAATGAGAAAGATTTGGGAAAAACAGCCCATGATTGCTATAGCTTTGGACCATCTAAATCTGTGAAATGGGGCCAAGAACACTGCGGTACAAAAAAGACCTGAGGACAACCATGAGAAACTATAAAGTGGTGCAATAACAAACAACAATTCATGGTACCTCACTGGATATCCCACAACTAACAGCCATAAAGTTATCCAAATTCCCTGAACTGATTCCATTAAACCACATTAAACCATAGTATGGGGTCTAGTTATTTGCAAACAGCAGTAGAAATGAACTTGGGTGAACAGTCCATGTGCAATTATGATGTCTCCTTGAATAAAGAAGCGAGGGGGCCATGGTGACCTTAAGTGATCAAACAGAGAACAGTTGGTTTTCATTGACAATGGGGCAACTGGACCAAAATACAACAGCTTGGATCTTCCTTCTATCCATTTGTAGCTCAGAGTTGATGCTACTTTAGAAAGGAATAGTGTTGACAATTGATGTTCTATCAGCTGGAACTGTAAATTTGCTGTAGACAATACATAACCTAGGATCACCATCTTTCTTCCTGTAGTTCAGTTCACTGTAGTTACATGAATCAAGACCTCAGCATCCTCTTCCACATAGACTAATCCAGTTGAGTATTTCAGGGGTCGACTAATCCAGAGTTCCTTCGATATATTGCTCCATAGCCTTTAAAGACAGTCCCATGGTCCATGAGGTGGAAATGTTTCATTGCCATCATTCACAATTTTCCAATAGTAAGATATCTCTGGATGCTAATAAGATCGGTACTAGGGTATGGCAGAGAATTGACAATACCAGAATATCAATACCAACATGGATCCCAAAGTATTTCACTATAAGAATGTTGGCTGAATGCAAAGTCCGGAGCACATGTCTGATTGATGGATTTCTACTGGAACCAAAATGCAAGGGCTAATAATGCACAAGTACCAATTTATATAGACATATCCTAGTAAGGTTTATGAGCAACAATAAAAAAAGAACCACTCATCTGGAAATGGTAGTATTTGTTACACTCTCCTCATAAGTGATGTTCCTGAATACAGTACCCCCCCCCCCCCCCCCGCCCCCCATTGTACATACTCATATTCATTTATCTGCAGGTTTCATCGCATGATGATTATTCAAAGCAAGAGTTTATGACTTGTGGGCTGATGCTTGCTATGTAATCTTGAGACAATTTTTCTCTTCCTCATTTCTTCACTAAATTATCAAGAGAACGTGGTGGCATTGGTTTGTCATAGCCTAGGAAGCCATAGCCAATGAACCTAAATTCTACGACAGTAGCTTAATCCTAACTAATGGGTTAGGACTGATTTTACACCCTGCCTGACGATTGAACTTACGCTCAACTGATGCAACTGACTTTGATGTCCATTCATTTTAAGATCTAGTCCATCCAAGATGTCCTGCAGTTCATTCAGCATATGATAAATGCTACTGAAGTTAAAAGACAAGGGTAGATGGATGTAAAATAAAGACGACAGAAGAAGAAACCCTTTACATTTGGCTAGAGATCACTCATGGCAGTTTGGAGCCTGCAGGCAAACTTTGATGTATGTTGTGAAAGTCAGCTAAAGATATGCTGAAAGATAGAATGTTAGAACTGGAGTTCTCTTTGAATGATTCGCGACAAATTTCCCTTTGAAATACAGCAGGATAGGATTTGCCGAATAACGATATGTTTGAACTCATAGAATGGCTCGCTGAGTGACCGAATGAAAGAATTTACCAAATACATAATCTCGAGGGGATTATAATATGGTGTGCCGAAGGTCAAAGGTGAATTGCAGCTTTTGCAACAACCATTCAACAGTCCAAGCTTCATCTGGATGTCTATTGATTTTGACAGCTTGTCAGTGTTGTGCCTTTACGTTCAACAGAGTTAGAACATGCTTTTAGAGCACTATTGAAGTTGAAAGCCTAGAGCTGACGGGTGTAATATAAAGAGTACAGAAGAAAGAAGGCGGTACATTTGTTTAGCGATCTCTCATAGTTTTCTGGAGCTGATAGGCAAGCTTTGATGTATGTTATGGAACTGGATGTCTTTAGCCTCACCTGATAAACTTTGCGACCTCAGGTCATTGGCAAACAACTTAAATATGAGATTTTGGTGTTGTCTCCTTGCGTAACAAGTAAAATATTATTTATGTCAGGTCTTTATTTTCTCTATGATATGTATGTTTACCTGCAAGGTGATGTATTGTACTAACAGGAGAGTTATGTATATAACAGCTTTGCACAACCTATATGTATTCGGGTTTGTCAGTGTTTTCACATCACTACATGTTCCTGATTCTGAAAAAAAACAACAACATGGACCTAGGCCAATGTGTGTAGTGCAGCAGGCTTAAAAGATTCGGAAGTCATGCAGGTGCATGAAGGTGCTTCACATTAGATTGAAACATACACACCAAATGAAAACTTGTTCTGTGAATGTCAATAGGAAGTAGGGTTTATGTTCTTTCTCTGGTTGTTCGACATACTTGTCTGCCAGGCAACTATGAAAAAAACAAACAAAAAAAACAACTGAATAGCCCAGACATGAACTCTGCTTTTCCCAGACGCCAGGCTTAATGATTTGTCGAACTCTGTCCATCATTTGTAGTATTCTGGAGCCAATAAGCAAACCTTATTTGTTGTTGTGAAGCATGATGCATGACATGTCAAATGACAAAAAAGTAGAACTTGGCAAATGACCTCCTGATTGATAAAATGACAGAACTTGCTGAATGATCTTGAAAGAATTTTAGTGGTGTGCTAGGCAGTTGAAACTGTAGCCTTTGCAACAACAGTACAACAGCATCAGTAAATCTTCCTACACGTTCTTAATGGGTACCTTGAGTCAGAAAACAACAGGAACAGAAACAGATCTTTAACACAGACAGACCAACGACATTTTAATAAATTTCCAACCCACTCTAATGTCGATCAAATCCAAAAACAACAAAATGGTGACCACTGTAAAAAATCCAAAAACAACAAAGCAAAACTAATAAACAGCTTATAATAACTTCTCCCAAAGCTATGAGTCCAATCCAAGCACAGAGCTGAATGGTTACAGGGTTAAGAAACGAAATAATAACAGCATTTCTCAAACACCCTATACCAGTTCTCAGGCAGTCGACTCATTTGAACCCACAACCTGCTAATCATTACCACCTTAACCTTAACCACTGATCTTAAGCAGCTCCTACTGCCCAAAGAAGAGCGTTAGAATAGAGCAGTAGAAGGAATAGCAAACAATCTAACAAGCTTGAGTCAGAACCAATAATCAGATCAGACAAAATGTCAGGAAACAACAGCAACAGGAAATCGACCAGATCAAGTTTGGAGCGGATATTTATACTCTAGGTAATGAGAAACAGGTCCTCCTAATCATTCAATATTGTGGAGAAAGAGAGAGAGAGAGAGAGAAAGAGAGAACTTTGTCAGATGGATGGGTGAATGAATACTGAGATGCTATAGTGTGAAGGGACGGAAATCAAACTGAAATGAACTGAATGAACTGTTGTAAATAACTCTAGGAACACCAGCCTTAAGACAGCGCTTCACAGAGTGAAATTATACATGATTATACATGATTTTGAAAACTAAACCTTCTCATGGACTTGGATTCAATTCAATTCAGTTTTATTTGTAGAGCACTTTACAGTCACAAAACAGCTTTACAGAAATCTGGTTGTAGATGTAGAACTGTGCTCTGTTCACTCTTACCCTAACCCTAACCCTATGTTACTATGTATTAGCAAAAAAAAAGCACATTATAAAACTATTTCAGTTTTAAAATATGATTGCTGAGCTGTGTTCTAAGTGATTGTACAATCCTCGAAAATACTGAACTCTGTATTAATATGCCAGGATTTAATCCAATAAAACTGTTACGCTTAAGCCACTGTTCTGCCCATGGAATATGCTAATCTTTGTTACACTATACATTACACTGTTGTCACTTGTTACACTATACATTTCTGTATATATATAACACTGCTGAGAAACCTCACTGGCTAGCTTAAAGTAATAGCAATCATGTCTCATATATATTCTTGTTAATTGTTTTACTCTAAAGATTCATTGCTTGCTGAATATTGCGACATGACAGGCATCTAACTTTCTATTTTAAAACTAAACATCATTACTGCCAAAAGTATTAAAGTGAAAGCTCTGCAAAATATCACAATATTGAAACTGATCATATTTCTATTTACTTATGAAATGCAACAACAATAGCTAGCTGCAATTCCATGCACTTAGATCATTCCACCACGGTTAAAGGCCAGAAGTCATTTGGTGGGTGTGGCTAATTGTCAGGGTGTCAGTTGACAAATAATATATTAAGATATTTGACCTCTACTATGACTCACCCCACCCATAAAACATGCTAAAATTTATTTAAAAAAAAAGAAAGAACTCCCTAAATCAAAAACGTATTTGCTTGTCAGTCATAACGAAGATGGATAAATTATAATGAATTGTTGGCTGCTTTAAATGAATCTTTTATAAAAGGAATAATTGTGTTTCTAAAATCTAATTGGCTGAGCTGCGTTCAAGGTGTGATGTGACCGCATCGCCATAATTGAATTCTCTGTTAATGGACCAGGTTTTAAACCAATCAAAAAATGTTACACTTAAGCCATTGTTATGACCACAGACTATACTAATCTTTGTCCGTTATGTTGTCTGTTTTTATTAAAAGAATTAAAGTAAACAAAACCTGCAATTGAGATTTATAGTGTTATATTTCACAATATGGTGTGAAATGTTGAAATATTTTTTTTTATAATACTCACTTTTGAAAGTTTGAATTGAAAAAAAATAAAAAATAGACAGGTGATAAAATACCAGCCGAACTCACTGATCAGACCAATCTGAAAATGGTCCAGGAGGGTGTGGCTTAATATTCTAATGAGCACACCTCCAGCCCGCTATCCGTGACTTTTCTACTAGATCTGCTATGCTGCTAGACCTGCTATGCCACAGAACTAAAATAAATCAAGCGTATCAGTATTGGTTAACCCTGCATGTACCAAACTATCCATTTATAGAGTTAACACAGTGGGTTTGCCCCGCCCATTGTATAGTAAAAGTGGAAAAACACTGTGGTGTACTTCATGTAGATGTTAACGGGTTAACAATCATTCGGATTTTGTGCTGTAGATTACGGCCTCAAGACAAACATTAACTTCATTAGAAAGTGATCATGGGTTTAGCTTCTGGAAGCCAGCATTCCCTGGAAGCGCTCTCAGTAAAGAAAGTGCACAGACTGTGGAAAAGTATAAAACAATCCATAAATCAAGTGCACTTGACTTCAAATGAATATCTGGCATGTTTGTACGTGCTCGCAGATAATAGATGTCACAGGCCATGTTAAAACACAGTTACCCTTCCTTTGCCCTTCCTGGATTTTCACTGATGAACAGAGTCTGTAGGTTGTATGTTAAAACAATGGCTCTGTGGCAGTCCTGGGATTTGTACTAACAACTGTATTATGACAGAAACAAAATATAAGTCCTAACCCTTCCCTGTTGTATGAGTAACAAGTCTTTTAGTGATTGAAATGTAGACTCAGAGCAGAAATGATCCTGATGCATTATTTCTGACACCTCAAATTTAAGAAACCATAAATATATTTCATTGAATTGACTTGGAATTGTATTTATTTACTTGTTAATCTTGCCATGGCTAAATTCTTGCAAAGGTCATGTTGTGTCATGTTTAATAAACGGAGCAGTAAAAACAGTCAGTCTGCCAAAAGTGTGATTTCCTCACACAGTGAATATCACGATTTGATCAAGTTGCTGGATAGCTACATGCCATAGCGAAACAAACTTATGTCTCATCGATTCAGTTTGTAATGGAAATATGTTTCAGTTCAGAAAAAGTCTGTCTACTAATCACTGAGATATGCAGGAAATCTGAAAAATTTGAATTTTTTAAAAAAAAAGGGAAAAATGAAGAGTTTCTCACATGGTTCATTTGAAAAAGAAAAAAAAAAACATAGAAAAACGAGACTTTTAAAAATAATAACAATAACAAAAGGTTATATTTTAGCTTTTATCCAGTAAAAGTGATATAAAGAAAGATAATGCAAAGTCAATGAATCATAAAAAATGTAAGCAATTTCATATGTTTTTGTGTGTGGATGATTTTTGTACAGAATCATCAGAATGATCTTTTCTCGCATGGTTCAGTGAAAAAGCAGACAAGACCAAGTGAAGATTTCCTGGACAGTCGGCTGCTAAGATCATTGAGATGTCTAACAGTGAAAGCAGATGGATGATGGTGGACAGAGTTTATAGTTAGTGCTGTGATTCAGTCGTCCCTAATGTGTAATCAGTCTCACTCGGCATTACAGCACTGCGTTACTGAAATTTCATGAGCTCTGCCTGAAAAAATAAACATAGTGAGACATTTCTGATTGTGACAACTGACAGAAATGAGTTCAGCACCATGATAAGGTTATGGGAATGCTAGCTTTTTTTAGTTTTCTCATTATAAAGCTATTAAGATCAGCAATCACCGTGTTTTATCAACACTACAATATCTACAAAAATCTTTGGTTTTCTCAGAGCAGAAATGATCCTGATTAGCTCAGTCAGGCAACCAATCAAATCAAAGCCTAGAGCCACACTGAGGATTCAAGAACCACCTGGAGAACTATTCTAGAGACCCTATCTCCGCAGTGTGGATTCTAGAACCATAGCATGGATCCTAAAACAACACTGAGAATGGTCCCAGGGAGCCTAAAACCACATTGAGGATTCTGTAACTGCTCTGAGGATCATGAAAGCACCCTGAGTTCCATCCTAGGAACCCTAAAGCCACATTGTAGAACCACTCTGAGGAGCATAGAACCACTCTGAGAATCACTCTGAGGATCCTAAAACCGCACTGGTGATCTTAGAACCACACTGATTACCCTAGAACCACACTGAGGTTCTGTGAACTGCACAGAGGAACCTAAAACTGCACTGAAGATCCTAGAACTGCACTGAAGATCCTAAACCTCAACTGAGAAGCCTAGAACTGCACCGAGGATCCAAGGACCACACTGAGGATGCAAGAACTGCATTGAGGATCCTAGAATTGCTCTAAGAAGCCTATAACTCCATGGAGGACCCAAGGACAACACTGAGGATCCTAGAACTACACCAAGGATCCTATAACTAGCATTGAGGATTACAGAACTGCTTTGAGGACCCTAGAACTGCACTGAGAGGCCTAGAACTGTGCCAAGGATCCAATGACCACACTAAGGATGCTAGAACTGCACTGAGGATCCTAGAACTGCACCATGGATCCTAGAACCACACTGAAGACCCTAAAACTGGATCCTAGAACTGGATCCTAGATCCTAGAACTGGAGCCACACTGTAAACCATCCTAAAACTATCCTAAGCATTCTAGAACCATCCTGCACATCCAAGACATTGAGAATTCTAGGATATCTTACGAACAGATTTAACATTCCCATGTAAACCTGGCTGGAAGCACACAGTACCGGCATGTTAAAGCATCAGTATGTGTGTGGAAATGTAATTATGTTTCTCCTTCCTCAAGAGTCCCATAGTAACTTAATGACCAGTGAACTTCAAAAATAACAGTGTAATGCCCTGATAATGAACTGTTCTACATGATCTGGAAGAGAGCTGCCATGACATATCAGTACTAGAATCTACTGTTATAATTACACATGATAATATCACATTAACGTTACATTAACATAACACTGAAGTGCATAATAACAGCTTGTGGCAGCTTTACTCTTCAAAACCTCTTCACTGGGCAGAAAGGATGACAGCTTTTTTTTAGGAGTGAAACCAGGAGGCAGGATCTGAGATAAACAGAGTAAACTAGAGTGAACAGGTATTATGCTGTGTTCATATCATATGGTACTGTAAGTATATTTGTAACTACGGTTACCCCTTCTAACTGGTAATATTTTTCCGAATTGAATACTTTTAGGATCTGATATGCCTGATCAAACTCAAAAGTGTAGAAGATGGCAATGCTTTCAATGTGTCTACCAGGGTTCTAAATGTCTAAAATGTAGGCTGAGGCTAAAGTTCTTCGGTTAAAGTTCTTGGGCTAAAGTTTTTGGGCTTAAGTTCCTTGGTTGAATTTCCTCAGGTATAGTTCCTGATTTAAAGTTTCTGGGCTAAGGTTCTTGGGTTTAAATACACTGGAGTCAATTCCTCCTCAGCAATAGCTCCTGATTTAAAGTTCCTGGGCAAAAATTTCTTGGCTGAAATTCCTCATCTATAGTTCCTGACCTAAAGTTCTAAGTTGTAAATTACTGGGAGAAAGCTCCTCAACTAAAGGTCCTCGGCAAAAGTTCTTGGGCTTAAGTTCCTTGGCTGAAAATTCTCAGCTATAGTTCCTGATCTAACATTTCATGTGGTTAGGCCACGGCACTCTCACCGCCACAGCCCGGGTTCGATTTCTGGCCAGGGAACCCACCCCAGCCACTGGGTTTGCACTAGAGAGTGCACTCCCAGTGCCGGTCCCAAGCCTGGATAAAACTCGGGAGGGTTGTGTCAGGAAGGGCATCCAATGAAAAAACTGTTCAAAATCAAATATGTGGACCAGTGATCTGATGTGGCCACCCCTAACGGGAGCAGCCGAAAGAAGAAGTTCCTGATCTAACATTTCTGGGTCAAAGTTCTATGGCTGAAATTTCTCAGTTATAGGTCCTGATCTCAAGTTCCTTGGCTAAAGGTCTGAAGTGTAAATTGTTGGGTTAAAGCTCCTCAACTAAAGTTCCTGGTCTAAACTTCTTGAGCTTAAGTTCCTTAGCTGAAATTCCTCAGGTGTAGTTTCTAATCTAAAGTTCCTTGGCTAAAGTTCTTGGTCTTAAGTTCCTTGGCTGAAAATTCTTAGCCAAAGTTTCCTGGGCTAAAGTTTCGAGGTGCAAATTACAGGGGCTAGAGTTCCTCAACCTAAGGTCTTGGGCTAAAGTTCTTAGGCTTATATTCCTTGGCTGAAATTTCTCAGGTATAGTTCCTGATCTGATCCTCCTGTGCTAAAGTTTTGAGGTATAAATTACTGGACTAACTGAGTTAAGTTCCTTGGTTAAAGTTCCTAGGCTAAAACTCCTTGGCTACAGTTCCTAAATTTCCTAAAACCACTATTTATTCTAATCAGTACATGTTACTTGATCATGTTTGTGATTGGCTGATAAAATTTATCTCGTACATAACAGCAGAAGTAGCGTGGGAGGAAAGGACCTTGAGCGTTACACCAACGCATATTCCAGATTGCTGTGTCTTTACGACCTTGACATTCAACGATGTTCTCGTGACAGTCGAGTCGTTGTTCAGCTAAACACCACTGTGCTCCACATCGATGAGTTTACCATCTTTCAGCACTCCTGCTCACATCTGCTACTTTAAAAACGTCCTTCTACTGTCTGCACAGACTTTATTCACACGTTAAAAAAAAAGGAGCTTGTTTTTTTTTTTCCAGATTGTGTGTGATCTGGCAAAATGAAAAATACATCAAGTCATATATAAATGGTCTTATAAAACATAAGAAATAAGTGATAAAGTGAAAAATAAGATGTGTGTCCTTTTGTGGCTGAACTGAAATAAAATAATAAAATAATGTATGATTAATTAATTAAAATAATCAAATTTCATAGAAGAACTCTTAATGCCTGGAATAAAGCAATTATCTATATCAACTAGTAGCAGCAGTGATATTACAAAATGGTGTGAAAAAGGAAACTTTCACATTTTCCTTCACACACACACACATACACACACACATTAGCTCTGACCTGACATAATTCCATCTGGCCCACACATGCCACTCAAAAATATGCAGTCAGGTCCGGACGTATTTGGACAATGACAGAGTTTTTGTGATTTTGCCTTTATACCACAATAAATTTGAAATAAAACAATCAAGATGTGATCGAAGTGTAGACTTTCAGCTTTATTTTCAGCTTTAGAGGTTCCACAGAAATATGGCATTTACCATTTAGGAGTTATAGCCATTTTCAACAAAGTACCTCCATTTCAGGGGCTCAAAAGTATTTGGACAAAGTGACATAATTGTAAATATAACCATAATTTTAATTCTTGAATGAAAATCCTTTGCAGTCAATGACTGCCTGAAGTCTGGAGCCCATGTTCTCAAAACTCAAATTCTGAGTTTCCTCCCTGGAGATGCTTGGCCAGGCCTTCACTGCAGCCACCTTCAGCTGCTGCTTGTTTGTGGGTCTTTCCAGTCTTGTCTTCAGTAAGTGAAAAGCATGCTCTATTGGGTTGAGATCAGGCGACTGACCTGGCCATTGAAGAATATTCCATTTCTTTGCCTTCAAAAAGTCTTGAGTTTACTTTCGTAGTATGTTTAGGGTCATTATCCACCTGCACTGTGAAGCGGCGTCCTGTCAGTTTTGCAGTTTTCCATTGGCAGCCATACATGCCCATGCCATAACACTGCCTCCACCATGTTTGACACATGATGTGGTATACTTTGGATCATGAGCTGTTCCTTTCTTTCACCATACGTTTCTCTTCCCATCATTCTGGTACAAGTTAATCTTGGTTTCATCAGTCCAAAGAATCTTATTCCAGAACATGGGAGGCTTTTTTTAGATGTTTTCTGGCAAACATCTGTAGATTTTGACAGTGATACGCCTACCTTCTCCAGAGTATTCTTGACTTCTGTTGATGTTGTGAAGGCGTTTTCCTTCACCAAGGAAAGGATTCTGCGATCATCCACTTTAGTTGTCTTCCGTGGTCTTCCAGGCCCTTTGATGTTGTTGAGCTCACCAGTGCTTTCTTGTGAATGTACCCAACTGTTGATTTGGCCACAGCTAAGGTTTTTGCTATCTTTCTTATAGATTTATGTTGTTTTTTCAGCCTAATGATGGCCTCCTTCACTTGCATTGAGATCTCCTTGGACTTCATATTGGTAGCTCCAGTCGAACAGCTGCCAAATGCCAACTCAATACCTGATATCAACTCCAGACCTTTTATCTGGTTCATTTGTCTTGAAGTAATGAGGGAATGGACCGCACCTGGTCAATTAACTTCTTGTCAGTCAATTGTCCAAATACCTTTGAGCTCCTGGAAATGGAGGTACTTTGCTTAAAATGGCTGTAATTCCTAAATGGTAAATACCATATTTTTGTGGAACCTCTTAAAATAAAGCTGAAAGTCTACACTTCGATCATATCTTGATTGTTTTATTTCAAATCCATTGTGCTGGTGT
This sequence comes from Pangasius djambal, assembly GCA_022985145.1. NCBI lineage: Eukaryota > Metazoa > Chordata > Actinopteri > Siluriformes > Pangasiidae > Pangasius > Pangasius djambal. Next base: position 3,658,042 of record CM040990.1, on the reverse strand, counting down.
ATAAAGGCAAAATCACAAAAACTCCATCATTGTCCAAATACTTCCGGACCTGACTGTATATTACACACATGTGACTCATTAAGGAGTTTGGGCATTTGATAATTTGTACTTTTTAGAAGCTGTTTAAAAATTATGAGCAGTATGGGTTTTACACATTCATACTGTAAATCAACTAGCGTTTACTATTTTAAAAAAATTGGTGTGAACGGTTTACGTAATACGTCTGTTACTCCACACACTTCTATTAATCCACACACGTCTGTTACTCCACGCACTTCTATTAATCCACGCACACCTGTTACTCCATGCACTTCTATTAATCCACAAACGTCTGTTACTCCATGCACTTCTATTAATCCACACACGTCTGTTACTCCACACACTTCTATTAATCCACACATCCCTGTTACTCCACACACTTCTGTTACTCCACACCTGTTTGTTACTCCACACATTCCTCAAGCTTCTGCTACTTCACACGCTTCTGTTATTCCACACACTTCTGTTACTCCTCACACTTCTGTTACTCCACACCTGTTTGTTACTCCACAAGCCTCTGTTACTCTACACCTGTTTGTTACTCCTCAAGCATCTGTTATTCCTCACACTTCTGTTACTCCACACCTGTTTGTTACTCCACAAGCATCTGTTACTCCAAACACTTCTGTTACTCCACACCTGTTTGTTACTCCTCAAGCATCTGTTACTCCAAACAATTCTGTTACTCCACACCTGATTGTTACTCCACAAGCATCTGTTATTCCTCACACTTCTGTTACACCACACCTTTTCCTTACTCCACAAGCATCTGTTCCTCCACACTTGTTTGTTACTCCACACACATCTATTACACCATATCTGTTTATTACTCCACACACATCTGTTACACCATATCTGTTTATTACTCCAGACACATCTGTTACACCACACCTGTTTGTTACTCCACCAGCATCTGTTACTCCAAACACTTCTGTTACACCACATCTATTTGTTACTCCACAAGCATCTGCTACTTCAAACACTTCTGTTACTCCACACTCATATATTACCCCACACACTTACTCTATGTTACTCCTCATACATCTGTTTCTCCACACAGTTTCTGTTCTCCTTTTTTTTCCAAAGAAAGAAAAATACTGGTATAAAGGGTCAGAAGTAAATAAAATAAACAAACTGTGTCAGTGGTAACATATGTTAGACATCTTCCAGCTTGGTAGGTGTCAGGCAATAGTGGAGAACTAGCTAGAAGGTGGAAACTGGCTATAACCAATTTGGAAGGAAAAATGAGATAAAAACCAACCAAAAAAAGATGATTCCTATGATGATTAACATCTCTTTTTTTTTTTTTTTTTTAATTTTCAGGTGCATTGCAGCTGCACAAACAGTGCTAGACATGCATGCACACATAAACACACACACACACTTTAGTTTAGACTTCAAAAAGAAATTGTGTGTGCACTTCTAACACTGTTTGTGCAGCTGTAACACACCTGTGTGAACCATTACCTTTCAATCATCATAATAATCAGTGGTTATGGCAATAAAATGAATATAACCACTAACAAAATGTTTTGGTGATCCTGAGGTACAGATATAAATTGTAGGTTGCCGTATAATCATAAACAAACTGTGGGGTATTTTACACCTCTCAGCGCGTGTTCAGTAATACATACACACACATTTTAAATAAACATGTTACAAACTGTAAAGGGTTTCAGTGTTCCACAGGCCTCAGGGCCTTTTGGTAATCACTTCTTAAATAAATAGGACGCTACTATAACAACACTGACACACACACACACACATACACGGCTCTGGGTGAGTCAGAGAGTTTAACAGGATTTTAAATGGATTAAGGACTTTGCAAACCATGATTAACTAATGGAGAAAAATAGAAACAATGGTCTGTCCTATAAAAATGCACCTTTTTGCAGTAAAAGAATAATACATCTATGTTACACGTGCTTAAAAATGGAGACAGGTTTGTCATTTATAATTTTATAAAGAAAGAGGAAGAGAAAACATGAATATGGAGCACAGAAAAAAACTGTAGTGACTCATTCATAAGCTAAAACCCTTCAATAGGTGAATGGAAGATCACAAGATATTGACCATTATTCTGCTTTATTTTTTTTCATTATATTTTCTATAGTATAAAACATCTTATGCCCTGATCCAAACACAACAAGCCTTTCAGAAACCATCTTCACTGGAAGATTGTCTGATTATGACATTTTAACTAGATGGGCAATTTTATTCACTCATTTATTAATTCATTTATCCATCTTCAGTAAGTGCTTTGTCCTGGTTAGGGTCGTGGTGGATCCCGAGCCTATCCCGGGAAAACTGGACAGGAGGCAGGAATACACCCTGGATGGAAGGCCAATCCATCACAAGGCACCATGTACACACACATTCACACGCCTTCATCCCTTGATGATTTTAGATTAACCAATTCACCTACTGGTAGAAGGAGGAAACCAGAGAACCCTGCAAAAACCCACATGGGTCCTGAGAGAACATGAAAAACTCTGAACATACAGTAAACCAAGCTCAGGATCAAACCAGGGATTCTGGAGCAATAAGCAAAGTGACACATTGTCGTAGAACAGCAATTGTTTGATAAGGTGCAATGGAATTTTCCATCCATCAGTAACACCTTTAATGGTAAAAGCAGATACATAGACATCTGTATTTCCCAACAACAGAACTTTCATTTATTATATTTATTATATAATAAACAGATTGTACAAAACTAATTTTACATACAAAAGAATTATTCGATCAAACAAAGTACTTCCATATGTCTGCTGATTTAAATCCCATCAAATATGAATTGATCAAGAACAGGACGTGTGTAATTTAACAGAAAGTAAACATTGAGATATGATGCTTGTAACCACAAGAAGTAACTGCATAAATCATATAGATTTTTATGACAAAACACAGCTGGTTTTAAAAAATCAAACTCCGTGTGTGTCCAAACAAGTGACTCAATCTGGAAGATCGTGTTTCAATTGCCCTCCTTTTATCTTTGTACTCATGTATAAATGTCAACATATGAGATCCTAATAAAGCCAGTCCTACTTTACTGTAGACCTGATACCATTTGAAGTCCATTTATTAATCAATATATGCAATTAGACGTGTACTTCCTGCAGGAAATACTGTGCTTGCAAATAGCTGAAAGTGATGGAGGGATAAAAGAAATAAATAAGTAAAGAAAGAAAGAAATAGAGTGAGATGGATTAGAGAAGAGTCTCTCTCTTCAATGTGCTCTTTCACTGAGTGTAAGTTTAAGCGAAGCAGCTGATTGGCCAGCTGCTGTAAAGACTATTATTATGTCATCATGGACATGGAAGTTGGAATTCGAATTTCCAAACAAAGTTTCTCACATCAATCTGAAATAGTTTAAAGCATATAGCATTTATAAAATAATGGACGTCTTGCTGAAATTAGCTCCAAAATGAAGTTTGTGTCTCTATTAAGCTTGTTGTACTGAAGTCACTGATTTGTTACATGCACACTTCACCAAATGACCATCCCTCTTACATACTATTTTTAAAACGTTTGAGGAACTTCTTAAAATATGATGAACGTGGGGCTGGAAGTCTATACTCTAGGATATCAAACATGACAACGTTGCAATGGGAAAGTTGTGAGTGAGAAATCCTACGGAGGTGAAAATAAGCTCTGCTAAATCTTTTTAGTACTCAGCCACTTTGCTAAGCCACTGTTGAGTCAGCAGGAGATATAGTGTAGGGCTTTTGTGGAAATCAGACAAGCCTTTCAACACACTACCTCTCTGACTTCCTTTTCAAAAGGAAATACATTAAAATAGGAAATCAAATCGTGGCTTAAATAGTAGTAATAAAATATTAAAACAAATAGTCTACATAAAAGGATCTTAGTTTATACTAGTTTATACACCACATGCTTCACTTCCGTTAAAGATTAGGATGAAGTGCTAATGTTTTCCATAAACACAGCCATATATACAGCTACATATTACAAGCTAACGTTAGATTTCAACAACAACCATTTTAATCTAGTAAATGACATGGCAAAAAAGCATGAACTCTCAGAAGTCGGAGTATTGGAAGTTTTCTCGTCCTCTTCCTCTCGAATTCACATCACACTTAACGTGAATATAGTATAATGTTTCATGCTGAACAGGAATGACTTCACAGCTTCACCCAACTTATCTCGTAATTCTCTATTTGCAGTTGTATTGCATGCTACTCAGAATTTCTGCTGAGGACATAACATAACTATTAACATAAATGTTAGGATACGAAGTGGTAGACAATACACTTTGATTATTCTAGCATGTGAACCACCGTTTGTCAGTCAACCGCATGCTAAAAACATCATCTTAGGATACAAAGAAAAAAGGAAGGGAAAAAAGAAAAAAAAAAGGCTGTGACAAATAAAATCTAATAACCTTAGACTGAGTCACTAGCCATGTACTGATATTAAACTCTCACATTTTATAACATATTCACAGTATAGTTTTGTTGATTCCCAACTGCTTGCTAGCTTCCGAGCTTAGATACAAACACAACTAAACACAGCTAGCTCCTGTGGGCAAAAGTGAGTTAACTTACATAGCTAGCTAAATGCTAACTCTTGAGTTATACACACTGCCTACCAGGTAATGTTGTGTCATGTCTAGCTTGTTGTATATGTACATGTATAACATTGTATGTATTATATGTATATGTGTAACATTTTTTGCTCATATTCCCTTACTAGTTTCTCCATTTAGCCAAAGAGTTTGTACAGCGCTTGTTGTGAGGAGCGAGCTGACTAACATAACTAGCTAACTGACTAACTGATGCTAGGTAGTGCTTCCTGTTATGCTAGCTAGCATTATATTAGCTACAGTATCTAAAGGTAACCATGGGAACAACTTCTGGCAGTCCATAAACAGGAATATGACTATTGATAGGAAAAGTAAAGAAAAGGTTTTTACCAGACAGACAGCTAATCATGCAAACATGTTCCTCAGTGCTGTCCGTCATGTATTTGTATTTTCATGTTTCTCATTTTCATCATGTTGCCTACCTAGGCAGCCTCCTTTATACCACAGCGCTGTTCAATTCTCTAATCTGTTAGTCGGAAGGTGGTGAGTAAATTTCTATGGCAGCAACTCTAACAATACTACTGACTTTAATTCAAATCATGTCTATATTAATACATTTCTGTAGTAACAACAAATACAGGGACTTGTCTGGCAGATGCTCCACAAAAATGAATTCAGTTTGTGTAATTAAGTATTTGTGACATTTTCTGTGAGGAGATGTTTATTTAACATTCATGGAAGGAGTCTCCAGTGTCAGTGCTTTGTCTTAATAAATTCAAATTCATTAAATTCAATTCAAAAGCTAGACCTTACATAAGTTATAATAGGAACTAACTTTTTAGTGGACATTCCACAACATTAAATGTAGCTATAAATGGATAATACATTGTTCATTATTTTCCCATAACTGCATGCCCTGTCATGTTTTATTCCATACTTTTCATACTGTGCCCTGACAGTAACTCAGGGATTCCATACTTCAATATTAAATATAACCGATGCATGAAAGTCATTTATCTTCTCGCTTATAGATGTGAGTGTAAATTCACTAAACTGGGTGTGATGTGCAGTTTATTGCCTCAGTGAAGATGAAGTAAATGTGACGGGCGCGTGCAGCGGCTGAATGGAACTGAGGATTTCTGAACATGTGGCAACATTCATTCAAATGCCCATGCAAAACGGGAATTCATTCCGAGTGGCTGTGTTATATAAAAATGCACATTTACTTAACAACATTACAGCAAATAATTCTTTTATGCCTGTTACTGTAGCTCAAAATTGAGATTTTTTTTGTTTTCTCCCACACCATACAGAAAAAGGTAGCAGGGATTTAAAAATTCTGGTTTATTTAATCAAGTCAATTATTTTCAAATGAAATGCTGGTATGTGTCTGTTTTTAATTATAAAACCAAACCAAAGCATAATCAAAAAGAGTAAATGAGCCTAGTAAATACATAACAAAGGCACAACACACACTTCCAAGTACAACAGTAAGTGTTCACATTTAAAAGCAACCTTTATTCTGGAGGTTTCCTTCCCATTAATCACCACTACAGACATTTCGGAAATTTCCTACATAAAGAGATCCAAGTGCCAAACTAAACTGTCCAGATGACATGAATTACAACCTTCTGACGTTTTTTTTTTTTTTTTTTTTCTACGAGGAAAAAAAGGGAAAATGTGAAGGAACAAAACTTTTCAGAGCTTGCGACAGTACTGCAGTATTTGTGCTGTTAGTGTCTGAGGTCTGTGAAGTGATGGCATCCACAGATGGTGGTGATTTATTATAATCAGCATATTTTAATAATGGATTGCTCTCTCTCTCTCTCTCTCTCTCTCTCTCTCTCTCAGCTCTAACGTGTAAGCGTGTTGTGAGTAAATGTCTCCGGCTCAGTAGAGTCTCAGTGACGTGAACTCTGACTCAGCTCAGTGTCGCCAAGACAAACACGGTGAATCTCATCCTAAACACACACATCACTGTGGAACTGCGCAACCAGAGCCAAACACACAAACAAATTACCTACTGAATCCTGCAGCTCTTGTAGCTGGAAAGATCAGGAAATAACACTTTATATCTAATCTGCCATAAGCCTCCTTTACTGCTTAGCTACATCAAATTATTAGCGCCACTCTTAAACCAAGAAGCAAAACTCACACACCAGCCATGTCTTAGATATTCAGCTACATTTGTAGACATTTCTCTGTTGGCCTAATTGCTTTTTTAAAGCTTGTGTTCTTCTTTCTTGGTTTAGAAATGCTTGGAGACTTTGAGATTAGTATAATTAGTAATTCGTAATAGTATTAGCAAGAGGTCAGACTAACATTTAACTTTTAAACTTTTATACTTTGGCTTAACTTTAACTTGAACTTTTTTAGTTTAACTTTGGCTGAAGTAATCATCAGAAGCTTCCAGAACATAAGCCACTGAAAAAAAAAGTGGGTGCTTGTGGGCACTTCTTTATTTGATGTTGTGTATAGTATTTTTCTTTAACAAATATTATTTACTGCATACCAGAATTAATAAAGTAATGAACATTTGTTCAGAAATGTTTGGAGACTTTGTGAGATTAGCGTCGTATTAGCATGTGTCAGATGAATGTAACTATTAAACTTTAGCTTAGCATAACTTTGACTGAAACCATGTGATGATGTTGACACACAAACACAGTGAGAGTTCAGATGGAAGGACGGACAATTATTACACAAAGAGCAAGTTTCTACTGTAAATAGTGTTGAATTCAAAAGCAGTAGATGCAGCATTGCTAATTGGTACAGTAGATACAGTATTATTACTAAATGACATACTGTTTAAATTTGAACTAGGAAGCTGGTTGAATGAAGTCGACTGTAACTCCCCTGAGAGTGTGTGTGAGCGTCCCAGCTGCTCTCATTAGGCCTCATTACGTCTCATTACACAGCGGCGTGCTACGCTGCGTGAGCACATATCTACAGAGAGAGACCTTTAACTCAGGTTCAATGGGAAACCCGAGAGGCCTCATGAATAATAACAACACTCATCATTGTATAGGAGGAGAGGGCCACTGTCCATCTGCTTCCATACCTCAGATCAGTGTTACCGTGTATACCGCTTTCCGTTTTTTGTATCCCTCCAATTCAATTCAGTTCAGTTCTTTTCTTCAATTCTTTATTGACATGGCCATATACATTTATAGTATTTCTAAAGTATTTCTTTCTTTCTTTCTTTCTTTTTTTACTTGTGATCTTTTTTTGTCTGTAGGTTGGTAAATTAGATCTATTGTATCCATAAGATTTGCATTCACATTCAAAAAAAAAAAAAAATTACTGATATGGAATCCTATCCAAAACTGACCCTGAAATCATCATATTGATATAAAAATTGCCAAACTTGCACTAATGACCATGTAAGGTGATGGGAAGGGGTGTAAGGAATTTTCACAGTTTTGCTCTATTCAATGCAATAGTTTTTAACAATACAAGATTTTAGTCCTTTGATGAAAATAGTGGTTAAAAACTTCGTTAAAAGAGTTAAAATAATAACTTTATTTTGCAGTGATAGTCATGATGTTGGACTTTTTTGGGGATGGTTTTATTGATAATTTGGCTGTTTTTGTTACACAAACCTGGCAACCCTGCAAACAAAGATCATCTCGTAGAGGCTTTGCTGATCCAAAGTGCATTTTGAACATTTACAGAATGTCTCAATTTCTAACATAAACATAAAGAATCAGATTTTTAGCATTTCCAGTGTGCAAACGTTACAGCAATATTTATGCAGGGAAAGTTACACGTATTCAGAGTTGGATTACGCAGTTGCTTAAGTCAATTTGCTGCCTCTGTGGTTGCCAAATTTTTCTTGAGTAGAAGTGTCCAAAACAGGGTTTATCAGTAGCCACCACCTAAATGCAAGCATTTGCTTTCAAAACTGAATAAAAATCATGGACAGAACATGCGGACTGAAGAAGGAAATAGTATATTTCCGCATGAAGAGTCTTAGTTATAACTTTCACAATAATCACTTTAAAATTCAGTTTATTTTAACAATATGGCTTCCAATCTCCACTCTTATTCTGCAGCTTATAAAATAGCACTTGATCCAGCACATCCAATTATTCTGCATGTTATTTTTCATACTGTGCTCTGACAGTAACTCAGGCACACAACTTTATGTATACACGAGCTACTTCTTCAAGACTTACTTTGCGCATGTAACTAAATTCTGAATATGCTCCTTAGTTTCCTGGTCTGAATCAGAAATTGTTCGCTGCTCATTATTTCCTAGACTGAAGAAACATGTGCATATGTAGCACAGTCCACATTATGGGGTGTTCATATGGAACTGTTGAATTCATGCTTTTAACATGCACACAACATGTTTCTGTGGTTAAAGTCGTGGGAATACTGTTGCTAGGCAACATAAATTGATGATGGTTAATGACTGGAGCTGGCTCTGTTAATTATTGTGTACAAACAACGTAATGGTAAATAAAGTGATGGCAGAAATAAGACAGAACTTTTAAGGATATTAACTTTTTCCTCGGATGTGATGGTAAATTAGTAAGACTCTGTTATTGAGAATAATTATTGAGAAGTTGTGCCACAACTTATGAACTCTACCAGCAGGTAAATGTTATCGTACTGCCATAAAATCGAAAGGCCCGGGGAGATTAGACATACTGTAGCATGGCTAATAGCGAACACTACAGAATAGCTAAACATACTCACGTGTAGGAGGAGGAGATAGGCGGCATTGTCAGGTTTTATTGGATTGAAATGGGATTTTTTCCCCTCTATAAAGCCTGCACTAACTCCCGCTCAATTCCTGAGAAGCATGTTATTCTTTACAGATGTTGGCTGTGAGTTGAGCAGGATTTTAGGCTAAACTATCAAAGCCAGCTTTTTTTTTTTTTCTTTCCAAAGAACAACTTATGATTATTTATTACATTTGTAATACATAAGAGAGCTGCTTAGGCTCTCAGGCCTAAATCCTTTAAACAGAAATATACAGTAATTTGACAAGTTGTCTTTGAATGGAATAAATGTAGCTCTTGGTGGTCTTAAGCTAAATGATCAAATCCAGACGCTGATACACAACTTTGGTTGTGCTTTTTTTTTTTTTTTTTTTTTTTTTTTTTTTTTTTTTTTTTTTTTTTTTTTTTTTTTTTTTTTTTTTTTTTTTTTTTTTTTTTTTTTTTTTTTTTTTTTTTTTTTTTTTTTTTTTTTTTTTTTTTTTTGTATATGATATAAATGAATTTGCACTGACTTGTTTCTTTCATTAGTGAGCAGGTGGTGCTAATCATTCCCTGGTTCTTGGCTAGCTTGTCATATAGAAATATGATAAAAAATACATATAGTTTATTTTTTGTTGTTTGTTTATTATTTTTTTTGTTACTTTTGGTCCCTAAATTTTCAGTAATGTTAAGATCTTAAAAAAAATAATAAATCTAAACTAGAGGTGTTTACTAATGGAAGAAAATCTCACTTTTAAATACGAGGAAAAATGTATGTTATACTGTAAATATCTTTCTTTATATATTATCCTTATAGATTTTGACAGGAATTAACCAGTGTTCCAAATCTTCATACACATTGTATTTTAAGTGTGTATGGAGCTTTAAGACACTAATCATGTTTAACCGTGAAGTTAGAATAACAATTGCATTGTATTATTATAAAAATAGATATATGCTTACTAGGAACTTTGAAGAGTTCACCAGTGTTTTATTTTCTCTGGCAGCTGAACTGTGAAATCCAGACTGATATACAGTGTTTAGGGACACTTCTGCCCAACAGACATCTTGTATTATGCTAATTTATTACATTTAACGTCCATAAGACATCTGCTTGGTTTCTCAGGCTCAAGTCTACATAAATATAATTTGACAAATTGTATTTGAAATGAAATGGAACAAAAGCAGGTCTTGGTTTTCAGCTCTGTACACACTTCTGTCTTCAGTGAACTTTTTTCTCCCCCTGAGGCAACTACATTATCAAACTCTGGTTCACAGATATTAAAGTTGAGCTGATTTAAATCAAACAGCTTCAAACATCTGAAGATTAGAAAGAAATCAACACATTAGAGGAAGAAAAGCTTACTATGTGAATTAAATGTGAGAAATAAAGTTTTTTTTTTTTTTTTTTTTGATCTGACTAAATATCTTTCATTATACTTTAAAGACTTTGGCTATAGTTCATCAGTGTCTTGTGCGAACGTATTTCATTTCACATGCTTAAGAGAGCTGCTTGGGTCTCAGGCATAAGACTTGGAAATGAAAATATAGTTTTGGATTTGAAATAAAAACAGTTCTTGGTGCTCATGGATTTAGGTGTGTGGATTATAATCATCCCTAACTGTGTAGTTATACTGTAATGTATGGTTATATTAGTTTTTTAGTTTTGTATTTTTATGACATGGATTAAGGTTTCTTTCCACACAGTGCTCCTTTCAGAGCGCCGTTAGTTCATTAGTGTGGAAATTTCTCTGACAGATGAAGCTATTAAAGCCAGACTCTCACAGCAGGGACATTTCTGACCAACAATCACCTTGTATTGTGGTAACTTATTAAATTTCACTTGCATAACAGCGTTGCTTGGTGTCTCTTTCCTAAGTGTTGTATAAAATAATATACAAAAAATATTGGAATAAATTTTCAGAGACTAATTATTCCTGTTTATTATTATTATTATTATTATTATTATTATTATTATTATTATTATTATTATTATTAATATTATTAATTACAAATTGGATTATAGTCTACCAGTACTTCCTTCCCCCCCCACACTATTTTGAAATAGAAATTATTTATAGTTTTTATACAAATTTACAAAGCAGTAAATATTTATCACAATTTTTATCATTATTTTTGCTGATCTGTCAATCTTTGGTGTTCTGTTAAATGTTTACTTGTTGTGTGTGATCAGTGTAATATATACTATGAGTGTATGTAGCATTAAACAGGGTCCATTTATCAGAAAAAAGCTTTTTTTTTAAAACTTTACCTTTTAACTTCCTTTTACTAGTTTTATTTGCCTTAATTTTGTTACGTTCACATTACCTTCATACTACTTTAATTATTGTATCTTTATTCTATTTTCTTTACATATAATATTTTTTATATTGTTATTGTTTTCTTCTTTTTGTCACTGCTATTATTTAATGGATTATTATTATTTAACCGCTTTACTGTTTTATTTTTTGACTACTTTTTTATTTCATTATTTCTCTGTTTTTTATCTTATTTATTAGTTCTCTGCATTTTTAATGTATTAAATGCTTTAAATTATTATTAAGCATTCCCTTCATATATTATATTGTAATGACATTAAATATATATATATATATATCTGGTTGTGTAACATGATCAATCATATACTACACTGTAATGGCATTTATATATATATATATATATATATATATATATATATATATATATATATATATCATTACAATGTAGTATATGACAGTAACCCAATACTTTTGGTTGAATGATCACCAAATTATTTTAGTTTCCTGGCTCAAACCGGACTCTGATGAGACACTGTACTTGTGCTGATGTGTTTCATTGTGTTAATACTCAGTACAAAGCTCCAGTGCTTATTTCCCCGGGCTGCTCGTCTGGTGTTGTCCGGCTGACAGGCTAACCCTCGACTCCGCCCAGCTGAAAACGCTAAGAGCGTGTAACGTGTTCCATGTCTGCATCGATAGCGAGCCCCTCTGGTTGTGTAACATGATCAGCTCGTATAGAAGGAAAAAGAGAGAAAGACAGAAAGGGGGGTGGTTGGGGATTTGATGGCTGATGTTTCAGGGGTCTCTCTCTTGATGAAAGAGGAAAAATGTTTGAGAAGATCCCACTTTACCTTGCACACCATCAATCCCCCCCCCCCCCCCCCCCCCCCCCCCCCCCCCCCCCCCCCCCCACACACACACACACACACACACACACATGCACACACACACACACACACACACACACACACATACACATGTACTTAAGTAGTGGAGGGAATTTGTACCAGACCGCAGTTTATTCCTGTTTAAGCTGTGGAATTTTATTCCAATTAGGAGAAAAAACAGCACAGCTTTACACTCCTCCTTAATAATTCTCATAGCTGTGAACTTTTGTGGAACTTTATATCTCATTTTTAAAACTTTTTAAACTCCACCATTTGCAATATCAATCAACCTGCCCCCCCCACACACACAATATGTAGCAATATTCTTACGATATTATATTATTCCCTTTCCTGCATTTCAGGTCTTTATGCTTCATGCACATAATGACAGATGTCTCATTTTGCATGGACAGGTAGAGAGAGCAGTCAAAAACATTGTCTCCACACACACACACACACTCACACACACACACACACACACACACACACACACACACACACACACACTCACACACACACACACACACAGACACACACATGCAGAGAACCTCAGCGAGGAACAAATCAGCCATCGGCCCTTACCTCAGATCTCTCAGATCTCTTCTCTTTTTCCTCTCTTGCAACTGGGTACAAAATAAAACAAGTCCCAAAGTTGATAATAGTCCAGCTTGTTTAATTTTTTTATTTATTTATGTATTTATCCCAAACTCAGAATCCTCTTGTGCTTTTTTTTTTTTTTTTTTTTTAATAATCTGATTATCCAGGCTCAGGTCTCTGTCTCTTTAGGAAAATTGATGGCTCTGAAAGTTGCACTCGTACATTTCTCTGCTCTGAACTTGCACAGAGTGAGCCAGCAGGTCCTAATGCCTTCACTTCTCCTCCTCCTCCTCCCTTCTTTCCTTCTTCCCTCCCTCCGTTTCAGCTGCTCCTCCCCTCCGCAGCTCATCATTTCACATTGATTGAACTCTGACAGTTTTATTTCGTAGCACTCCACTCTCGAAACCTGTCAAAGTGTTTTTCATTTCTTTTTCCCTCTATATGAGTAGACTGTAGAGAAGAGGAAGAAAGTCAACAGAGAGAAAGATGAATTTGTGTGAAGGTAGTTTGCCAGTTGTTTTTTTCCCCACAAGTTGTCTGTTTTAGGGACCAAAAGTGAATGTAGATGCATGCCATCATCAACATTACAATTTCTAATGACTCTTTACTGACTCACTAAAACACACACACACACACACACACACACACACACACACACAAACTATTCCTCCAGCAATTATCATGTGATTACACGTTTTACTGAAGCATTGCACATGGTTCCTCGAAGACTAGTGGTTAGGCCACAGTGAGTTCACCGCCGTGGCCAGGTTTTGATTCCCTGCTAGAGAACCGACCCCAGCCGCTGGGGTTGCACACGACAGTGCTGGTCTCAAGCAAAAAATTGGGGAGGGTTTCATCAGGAAGGTCATCCGGTGTAAAAACTGTGCCAAATCAAAATATGCCAAACAATGATTCACTGTGGTGACCCCCCAACAGGAGCAGCCGAAAGAAGAAGAACAAAAACAACTGAAGTATTGCACATGATCTATGTAAGGAATAAAAAACCTGGGGGTGTGCTGTTATAGGAAAGCTTAAAGTTTTCCCAAACCTCTGATTGTGGCAAAGCTCTGACACTGGAGACTCCTTCCATAAATATTAAATAAACATCTGTTCACAGAAAACTTCACCATATCAACAAATACACATTTTATTCAATCTGTTTATGTGGAGCATCTGCCTGTCCCTGTTACTACAGAAATGATCATGTATCAGAATAAGTGCATTAATATAAAGCTGTGATATGCAGCTGAAACTACTGTCAGAGCTGCTGTTATAGAAAATTAATCAATACCTTCTGACCAATGTGATTAGAGAATTCAACAGTGCTGTGGTGTAAAAAGGATTACTCACTATTAGTGACTGATATGGTTAAATCAGCACTGTATTGTTTCAGTGCAAACACTGAAAAACAATAAATAATGAAACTTTTTTTTAAAGAAAACTTAATGTCTTGGTGAATTGACTACTTTTAAGTGCAAGAAATTGTGGAAATTTCAAGTTTGTCCAAAACTTCCCTTCAGATCCAGTTACACTATATGGCCAAAATATGGCCATATGGCTTATATGGGTCTTCCTGTGGTTTGAGGAGAGGTCTGCTACAATAAAAGCTTCCCTAAAACCCCTGGAAGTTTTCTTGTTCTGCATTTGAAACTCAGCCATTAGCTTAATTTTGGTTTTGGTGGAAGACGATAGCAAAGAATGCTTCCCGGAGTGTCTTTATACTGCAGAAAAAGCCCCCAAACCTCTTTTCCCACAGTACACAATAGAATCTTTGCACATCAACATTTTTGACAGTTCATCCCAACATTTTCAATTGGGATGAAATGTACACCACAGTGTATGGCCGAAAGTTTGTTCACACTTGACCATTACAGCCATCTGTATTTTTTCTCCAAACTGTTACTGCACCATTGAAAGCGCATAACTGTACAGAATGTCTCTGTATGCTGTAATATTACAATTTCCCTTCACTGGAACTAAGAGGCCCAAACCTGTTCCAGCATGACAATGCCTCTCTGCACAAAGTGAGCTCCGTGAAGACGTGGTGTGTGAAGGTTGGAGTGGAAGAACTCGAGTGGCCTACACAGAGCCCTAACCTCAACCCCACTGAACACATTTGGGATGAACTGGAACACAGACTGCACCCCAGGCCTCCTCACACAACATCAGTGCCTGTTCTCACTAATGCTCTTGTGGCTGAATGAACACAAATCCCCACAGCCACGCTCCAAAATCTAGTGGAAAGCCTTCCCAGAAGAAGAGTGGAGGTTATTATAACAGCAATGGGGGAATAAATCTAGAATGAGATGTTCAACAAGCACGTGTGGGTGTGAGGGTCAGGTGTGCACATACTTTTGGCCATATAGTATATGTAATCAAATGAGTTATAAAATTATACTATATTCTATATACACTATATTGCCTCTGACTCAAAGTACAAACAAAATTCTTGTGCATTTGTAATCTGAAAGCTGCTTTTACCACCTTTTTTCTGAGGAAGTAATTTGCATGATGATTATTTGGACGGTAACTTTTGCAGTTTGCACAAATATAAAAGTGAAATATCTTTTATACGTGCAGAAAATATCATCAGGCCTGTCAAAAGCAAGCAGCTGTGACTGTCTTCTACTACTACTACTACTACTACTGCACTAAAGTTGCAGCTCTTACACAGGAAATTTCCTTACAGTCCTTACAGACACTAGAAAGACAAAGTCTATTGATTAAAATCCTCTAGTTGGGTTTTAAAGCCCTTAATGGCTGTAGCATTTCCATTGAATATGTGATTGGCTCTGTTTCAAATCATCAACTGCAGGATTACTAAACATTATCTCTGGCATCTCTGAATATTTGATCGACTGTGTTCCAAAATCAAATGCTGGCTTCAAGTTACTGTATGTTAGTGATAAGATTAAATTCTCCTCTAATATGGCCCAGGACATTGCTCCATTCATGATTTCTTCAATGATGTCGAATGCCCCTTGTGCTGTTTATAGAGAAGCAGCCCCATATCATGATCGTTCCACTTCCGTAATTCACTGTGTGTGTGGTGTTCATACACGCAACCCTTCTTTCTCTGAACATGACGAGCTGCAACAGGGCTCTAAATTTTTGTTTCGTCTTTTTTTTTCCAAAAGAGTTCTGATTTGTCTAAATGCTTGGGTGTAAATTTTAGACGCACATTTCTGTGCTACTTTTTTAGCAGAGGAGTTGTGTGTGAGGTGTAGGAATGGAGATGATTGAGGTGCAGTTCATTGCTCATTGGTTTCTATGTAAATGTTGTTCCTGCTGCTTTCAGGCTGTGCTGCAACTCTTTTTTTGTGTGATTGCTGACTTTCTGTCTTACCTTCTTTATCATTAAGATTAGTTGTGATTCCACGAACTTCTACCTGCGTATTATCAAACCAATTGTACTGACAGGGATGTTTAAGGTCTTTGATATGACTCTTTAGCTTTTTTTCATTTGAGTGTTGCTTAATAATGTGGTCCCTGAGAACTCTAGGAAGCTTCTTCACCCTCACCATGATTGCTACTCGCTACTACATGGCAATGTCTTTGAAAATGACACAAGGTACAATTTGCCTGAGAAAAGTTTTTTTTTTTTTGCTTCATTTATATCTAAAACTAATGTTTTTATGTAAGTTAATGGTGTCTGAATATTTTTTTCCCCCTATTACTTTTATTTATTAAACATATTGTTTATGCGACATGAATACATATTTTTTTGTTCGTACTTCCCCTCACTGTATCATCATGTTTTGTCCTTCACTGGAGATTTTGTACATATTCCCTGCACTGGATATCATAGCACTGAGGATTATTGTGCGGTCGCTTTTAATCCCTTGTCTTCAGTGTGTTAGCTTTAATGTACTGATGTATAGAATGCTGTCGCACCACACCCAGAGCTAAACACTGAACACACACTGCTCATGTTACACAACACAACAAAACCTCTCTGCTTCTGCTTGACATTTCTGACTGTGTTTTTTTTTTTTTGTTAGCAGAGAAACAGGATTTCTGCAGGTGATATCATACCAAAGTACGAGATATCAAATGTTTAGCGCAATTCAGTCAGTCGTGAATCAGTGCAACACATATGGCGTGACGCTGACAGGAGAAATATGTTTTACATGTATTCATTTAAAAGACCACAAATAGTCATTTTTCTCAGTCCAGTACAACAATGCTATGGTTTGAATGCTCACCATAGAAATATGTTTTAGCAGTGATGTTTAGAAATGTAATAATTTCATTTAAATAGGAATTGCAATGACAGAGACTTAACTGCATGCACACTATTAATTAAGTAGATAACAAAAGTCTGGAAATACCCACAATCTTATTTATGATTCATTATTTTATTCATTTAAAAACGTAGATCTGAACCATATAAACAGACACCAGTGTTTAATTTCAGATGTTTAATTTAGTATCTCAAATATTTTGGGGGGAGAAATAAATGTGCATGTATGGTGCCCTGCGATGGACGATGAACACACACATCCAGGGTGTGTTCCCTCACCCACAACATTCCCGGGATAGACTCCGGATCTGCTACAACTCTGACATAACAACTCTCAGCATAAAGTGGTTACTTAAGATGAATGATCTGAATATTGTGAATACCTTTTGTATAATATTAACAATATTCCCCTCAGTGGATGTGGGATTTGATTAACACTTTCCAGCACTGGTGGAAATCCACAGAGCTGTCAGAAATTTCAGGACTATGGAGAAATTGCTAGTTAAGTTCAAGTTAATGTGGTAATTAATGCTGTTTTTTTTTTTTTTATTATTATTTTTTTTTAAATTGTGCAATTAAGCTGTACTCTGTTATTTTTGTAGTCGACTGCTTCTATAACATAAAAAAAAAAATCACAAAAGTCCTGTTGTTGAATTTCTTTGTTAGACATGAGGCAATTTATATAATTTATATCTGTGCTACAAGCAGAGTTGCCAGATTTGCATGAAAAAAGCAGTCCAATTAACAAGCAGTATTAAAACACATAGTTTCCCTTAATACTTCTTTCACCAAGGTCATAAAATGAACTTATAGTATTATAGATTGTCAGAAATTTTGGCAGTTCAAAAATAATCCAATTGTGCAGGGTAATGATGTACCTGGCAACACACAATTACAACTTGGCATTGGTAGACAGACAACATTTTGTGCAAAACTGGCCGCTGCTAATTAAAAGTTTATTGTATTGAACACAATTTAAGCAGTCAGCCTCACTGTAACGTGGGGTTTGGGTTTTGTTTGTTTCTTGTTCATTGTTCTCATGTCTTTTATTTTGGAGTTTAGTCATGTGTTACCCTTGTCTTTGTGTCATGTTCTGATTGGTTTCTTGGTTTCATGTGTCTTGTTCTGATTGGTTGGTTTAGTCATGTGTCTTGTTCCTCACTGGTTGGATTGTGTCATGTTACCTTGATTGTTTGGTATATATAACCCTCATGTATCCATTGACATTTGTTGTGTATTGATGTTGTAACCTGTAGTTTGTTCGTGTCTAGTTTGTTCATGCCAAGTCAAGTCTGTTCAAGTCAAGGCAAGTCTTTATTTGTATTTTTGGAGTTCACTTTGTTAAATAAAAGCTGCCCTTGGGTTCTTCACATTTATACATTTGGCAGATGCCCTTATCCAGAGCAACTTACATTTATCTTATTTATATAACTGAGCAGGTGAGGGCTTTGCTCAAGGGCCCACCAGTGGCAGCTTGGCAGTGCTGGGGATCGAACTCATGACCTTCCGATCAGTAGCCCAACGTCCTAACCGTCTTCACTACACTCACCTCAGTGGACTGATGTTACAGAATACACAACCGCTACCATGAACCCAGCAGCTTCTCACCTCCTCTGCCTTCGTCAAGGTGACAGGGCCATAGAGGATTATGTTGAGGACTTTTGTGGATTGTGCCATTTAGTGGATTTTAATGACATGGCCCTCAAAAACATTTTCCGTTTTGGCCTCACAGAAGAAATCTCTTTGTTAATGCCATGTCACACGCCTCACTGGACTCTGGCTACATATATTGACTTTGCACTCCGGTTGAGTGGTTCCTCGTTCACTGTGGGGATTGCGGATGAGGAACCCTGCTATTTTCCGCTACCCACCACACCGGAGCATTGTCAGGTCCCGACCGTCATGTCAGGAGCTGCTCACGACAAGCCTGCCACCCCAGGGCCTGCTCACGACAAGCCTGCCACCCCAGGGCCTGCTCACGACAAGCCTGCCACCCCAGGGCCTGCTCACGACAAGCCTCACCATGCCACGGCTGTCACGTCAGAACCTCGTCATGTCATGGCTGCTACTCCTGAGTCTCGACTCATCATGACTGCCATGTCAGAGCTTACAGTCAAGATGGCTGCCATGCCAGAACCTTGTCATGCCATGGCCACCTTGACAGAACCCCGTCATGCCATGGATGACATGCAAGATTCCCCTAAGAATTTTTTGGGGGGGGGTATAGTACCCAAGCTCCGGCGGATGCGGAGCTTGGGCCAGGACTGATGAGACTGATTGCCAGTGTGATGGAGCCACCTCTGCCCCAGAGGCCTCCCCTGTCCACGAGTCTGCCCCAGAGGCCTCCCCTGTCCACGAGTCTGCCCCAGAGGCCTCCCCTGTCCACGAGTCTGCCCCAGAGGCGGCGGCGTCCACTGCTGAACCTCCCGAGGCGGCGGCGTCCGCCTCCGAGCTCCTCGCCTGCCCTGTCACGACCGCAGAGGCCATTATTAACCTCTCGGTGCCAGTCCTGCCTGATCCGCCTTGGTGGGCACCTGCCTCGTTACCTCTACGTTGGTGGACATCTGCTCTGCTGTGGTGGTCATCTGCTCTGCCGTGGGGATCTTTGCTCTCCTCTGCTCTGCTGTGGTGGTCGTCTGCTCCGCCGTGGGGATCGTTGCTCTCCTGTGCTCTGCTGTGGTGGTCGTCTGCTCCGCCGTGGGGATCTTCGGACCCTTCTGCTCCGCCATGGCTCCATGCTTCTCTGGATCTGACCTGGTGGTCCCCGGGTCCTCCACTGTTTCATGGTCTGTCACTGCTCCATGGCCCTGGCCCTCCACTGTTCCACGGTCCATGTCATCATCCAGATCCTGTTCCCCTTCACGGGCCTGGCCCGCCATCCCTCCCCCTGTTCCACCTTCACTCTACCACCCTCCTGGACTTGTTAGGTTTGGGCTTTGTTGGTGTGTCTGGAGCCGCCCTTAGAGGGGGGGATATGTAACATGGGGTTTGGGTTTTTTTTTTCTTGTTCGTTGTTCATGTCTTTTATTTTGGAGTTTAGTCATGGTTCCTATCTTGTCATGTGTTGCCCTTGTCTTTTGTGTCTTGTTCCTCACCGGTTGGATTGTGTCATGTTACCTTGATTGTTTGGTGTATATATAGCCCTCATGTAGCCATTGTCTTTTGTCATATATTGATGTTGTAACCTGCAGTTTGTTCGTGTCTAGTTTGTTCATGCCAAGTCAAGTCTATTCAAGTCAAGGCAAGTCTTTTATTTGTATTTTTTGGAGTTCACTTTGTTAAATAAAAGCTGCACTTGGGTTCTTCACTACACTCGCCTCAGTGGACTGATGTTACACTCACTTCCCGTTTCTCCACCCTTTTTGTGCCAACTTTTTGTGATCTCCTCCCTCAAAGTAATGTGTATAAGCGAGAGAAGAATGCTTTGTGTTACCACATGCATGGTGACTAAATTTCAAGATTTTTCACACAAATTTCAGTGAGTGGTGAACAAACGTTTTCACTTTTGTAATTAACTACTTCAGGTAATATTGTAAAATGTAGGATTGAAACACACTGAAGGAATGTCGGGGACATTGGATTTATAATTGCCAGCTTATGGCAATTATAAGCTTACCATTCATATTGAAACTTACAATTGAAACGCTGAGCAACACGCATGGTACTTATTTACACCTATCGGTGGGAGCGGACAAAATTTTGCAGCACGCAAAACCAGCTGCATCTTATTGTCCAACATTTATTACATTGAATAGATTCTCCACCCTTTCTTCTGGCAGACTTCCCAATTTTTGCACGATCCTCCCTCAATTGCATTTATTTTCAGTGAATATTTCTGCAGTTTATGACCAACATTGCTAAGTGAAAGCACCAACCTGGATGTAGTATGATGACATGATAACTAAACACAAGCCTACAAGTGAGGAATATTCACTGTGGAATATTATTAAGAATATGAATCTGGAATATTTCCATATCTCTTTCCATCAATCAGCAGTTCTTCCTGTGAACATTTTCCTCCTCTCACACACTTTTAATTTAATTGCTAACATTGTGTTCATGTTAGCATTTTAGTGTTTACTGACAGTGCAATCTTGTTGAGTTGCCCAAAAAACACTATTTGGGTCATTTCTAAAGGATAATTAACAAAGACTATTAGCACACTTTAAAAAAATTCTTGACTTTCAACTGAACCACCTCTGGGCTTTCAGAAGGTCAGGTATCTTTAGAATGTATTTTCCTGCTGTGTTTGTAAAGTGCCAGCTGCTTCTACTCAGAATTCTGAGATATGGCCTGGTACTGAACCATGTCTGCACAACTACGTATAACACACCCTTCACTCAGTGAGTGGTCTCTACAAACAAGACATTCCTACTGTGCTAAAAAATCAGAAAATATGCTACTCATGCATGAGATGTACACAAGAACATTCCACTAACTTTGTTATTCCAATATCAAGCTCCTATTATCCTCACACAAATGTATCATTAACCTCAAACCTTAAACCTCTAGAATTAAATCTCAGCTTCTAGCCTCAGATGTTATGCTAACATTATAATTACCTTACAGTAACACTTACAGGACACTAGCCTCATTCTAATATTATGCTACTTTATTCATTAACTTTACATCATTACACTCATCACATGCTACTTTATGCTAACAATACACTAATTGTAGCTTTGTGCTTAATCTTGATCAAAATCATACTAACCTCATGTTATTTGTATGCTAATATTGTATTAACTTTATTCTAATATTATCCTCATGTCACACTAACATTATACCTCACAGTAATATTGGCTATTTTAACTTTATAGCTAATATTATGCTAATTTCTAATCTACCTCATAATAAAGCTACAATAACTTCATTTAACTCTCATTCAAATAAAAATAAAATGTGCTTGTGTCAAAGTTATTTTTTAAAATTTTCTTTTAAAATTCTTCAAATTCTGAGATATAGTCTGGTACTGATCCCTGGCTGGCAAACGATAACACACCTACACACTGTGTTTGGCTCGTCTTCATCTGATGTGTTGGCTGTCTCAGAGCAACACATTCCTGTGATGGCAGAAAATTCAGAAACCATCGATCTTAGCTGAGGTTACACATGCTAACTCTGCAAAGGAGGCCATTATTTCCTGTTCCAGCTGGCTGATATTTATTTAGATACTCATGTTTGAATAAGAGCAACCATGCCAGAGTTAAGTGGATGAAGGATTTTCAATAGAGTGGCTTTGATAGTAGAAACCTGTGTTTTCCTGGTTGCGCTAATCCATGTGTGTATTTGTGCTCACTGAGAGGAAGTGGTTGGACAGGTTGTCATGTATAATGTGGGCATGTCTGCTTGGCCTGATTACACCCTATTATTCTTGCTAAATGTTGAGGTTATGGTTGATTTTCTAAATGGCCCACATGATTCTGGTGACTGTATCAACTGTATAAATATAGCTAAACTTGCTAATAAAATGCTGTTTTTGTTTGAATTATGAACTACTATTTACTTAGCAAAGAGAAATGTGTATCAGTTCGCCATTGCCGAGTCCTAACTTTCAATGTGTGTGTTTTTGTGATTTCTAAATGAAATGAAATGAATTTGGACAACAACAACAACAACAACAACAACAGAAACCCTGCACTTAAAAATGTTATTTTTGGATAATTCGTGTTGCATAGATTATCAAGTTTATATCAAATTTCTTAGCACAGGACAAAATTCACATTTTTTTCCTTTGAGATTTTCCTGTGCACTTCCATACAAGTGAAAGATAGTGGTTTTTTGAAAGTGTGTTATTGATTATTGTGACCTTAATGCCATCACAATTAAGTAATCCTACCCTTTCTTTTAGTTTCTACAACCAAACAGTAATTTTGTAATTCAAAGTGTTTTCATGAGATTATATACAGGTATATGTCAAGCATATAATCTAATCTAAGTCAAAGACCACGTTTAGTACCACTATGAATACAAAATGATCTCACACAGACTTATGAATGCTCCATTCTTGTTGTCGGCATTTGTCAATTTTACACTGGAAATACAGGTTGTAATTTTATATATGATACATGCGTGCATCCATTCTGTCAAGAACACATCTAGAATGTTTTTCAGGTTCTGACACATCTACTGGGAAATCAGTTCTAAGACAACAAATGTTTCTTCCACTAAACCACCACTTCATTCCTTACCATGTGATTAGCTCATAAGTGGTGAAAGATAAGATAAAAAGATAAGCAAGATAAAAGGGTGTTGGCAGTCATGGACTGGTTGGAGTTACAATTCTTTTAAATGTTCTTGGTTCAGTAATCTTAGCTTCCCTTCTTATATCACTCCTTATTAAAGGGCCATAAAACATAAGCCACTTTTCTCCAGACCCCTGTCCCAAACTTCAATTCATAGTGGAATCATAGGATTCACAGGTCACAATGGTTCTGCCTCAACAACAAGGCCTTTCCTAAAATGGATCTGTGTGCATGAGTCTCTTAAAATTGCCTCCAGGAGGAAAAACATGTGGTGATTGGGGGCTGTTGGCCATTAACAGGACCTTCAAGGAGTGGAAATACTGATTGGTGAGATCGGTGAGATCTCAAGACCCATTTGTAGTCATCAACTGCTATTGGATCCTTGATCATCAAGACTTCCAAGACACCCCACTCTGGATAAACAAGGTGAGCCCTATTCACCTGTTACACTAGATGGATTATAATGTATTCATGATGAAGACTGCAATCCCAAAGGAAGCAGGTACAATAATCAATGACTTGTCAATTGTTGCATCTGCCTTCTCAGACACTAATGAAGCTATTTGCAAAGCAATAACCAATGACCCCATCCCAGACAACTACCCAGCTGACAAAAGGTATTGCTGCTGCAATGGGACACCCAGGTATGCACCATTCAGGCACGTACTTAGCAGTTTGTAGCCTACTTTGCCATAAAATGTCCAGTCATGTGGTTCATGCACCACAACTATGCCCCCACAATTCCTTTCTGCTGGTAACACCTCAAAAAACTCTGTCACATCTACTCATTTACCATTCCCAGAAGGCAGCACTACGTTATAAGTCATAGTTGATAGAGTTTCGAAAGCCTCAAGCTCACTTTCTCTAATAAATCTTTTTAGAGAAATTGACTGTTTTAATCAAACATTCTTTCACCAAAATCTATATGGCTAAAGGTTTGTGGACACCTGACCATCACACACATATCCATATCCCATTCCAGATGTAGTCCCCAGTCACAAGAGCATTAGTGAGGACAGGCACTGATGTTGGGTGAGGAGGCCTGGGGTGCAGTTGATGTTCCAGTTCATCTTAAAAATGTTCAGTGGGGTTGAGGTCAGATCTCTGTAAAGGCCATTTAAGTTCTTCCACTCCAACCTTGGCAAACCATGTCCTCATGGACCTCACTTTGTGCACAGGGGCACTGTCAAGCTGGAACAGGTTTGTGCATGACCCCTTAGAAAGATATTCTATACATTCTATACAATTGTGTGCTTCGAACTTAGTGGCAACAGTTTGGGGAAGGCCCATATATAGGTGTGATGTCAGGTGTCCACATACTTTTGGCCATATAGTGCATCATACCTGAAAATATAGTTTCAGACAGACACTACAGTTCACTTCAGCAGAATAGACAGATTTCACTGAGAAGTCACCTTGGGACTTGCAACTGGCTACCACCCACATGGAAATGGATAAAACTCTATTGCAGCATTCCTTCACAGATATCACACCCTTTGAGTGCACCCTGGGTTATCAGCCTCCACTGTTCCAGTGGATTCCTGTATTGGCCTCGGCAGTGGATGCATGGCTCAGGAAAGACAAACAGGTTTGGGAGGAGGTTCACACATGATTCCAACAGGCAGTACACAATCACAAATAACAGGCGGCCTAAAAATACAGAAACTCTCGTGTGGTCCAACCTGGTCACTTGTTGTGGCTATCTACCTCTGACCTCAAGCTTTTGTCAGGACACAATAACCCTGTAAGTTATCACTTGTCATTGCAGCAATCTTACAAAATCATCAGTTTCATGTGTCCCTTCTAAGGCTGGTGGTTTCTGGTCCCCTGGTGGATGAAGTGCCCTCCAAGAACGCTAACCTTCTTCAAAAGTGGATGGAGCTCCTGTACACTCTGCTAATTACTAAGTTCACAGAGTCAGATGGGCCGAGTGTATGACCAGTGACACCCCAGACCTCTACCTAACTGACAATTTTCTATCTTGAACTCTGTAACTATCTTGGCCAACCTGCTTCTCAATCACACAGCTAGTCCCTAGGTTGGGGTGTCTGGGGTCACATGTCATGGCAAGGAGTAAGGGTACTGCCACATTCCAGTCCAGCCATACTTTTGGCTGGGTATTCCATCACTCTTATGTGCTGGCTTACTAACCACCAGTCCAGTCTGCTATCTCACCTGTTATTTATTAGCTCTGTGTATTTAATGCTTTAGCTAGACTACCCCATTTTTTGCAAAGTCCTGCTATTTTTCTGGTGTGCAAATCTAAGCTTTCTCTTGTGTTTCCTTACCTTCTATTCCTTGATTACATCTTTAGATGTCCTAGATGTCCAAATAGCTGAGTCTTCAAATGACGTCTAAAGACCTACCTCTTCCGGAAGTACTTAAATTAGCACTTTAATTAAAAAAGGTGTGTTGTCTGTGTGCTTTTCTTACTATATTACCTTCCCAATAGAGTTTTTCGACTGATGGTATTCTTAGTCCATGACCTAGAGAACCAGTATCAGGATATATTTATTAATAGAGAATTCAAAGCACTTCTGTAAGTCGCTCTGGATAAGGGTGTCTGCCAAATGCCATAAATGTGAATGTAAATCTTTGATTTGTTGTATGAAAATGCTCTAAACACTCTGTCATTATATCCTTCACCTAGCATTTTCTACAGAAATGAAGGTGTGGCTGCTGTGTGAACTTGCCTAATCCTGACAGACATTAAAATTAAAAGGATAAACACTGGTGTGTTATTGCAATAACAACACTATTGTGTTTTCTATATAATTGCTATCTAAAGGATTTTGGCTAAATTGCTTTTTTAATGCTTGGGTGGAATCGTGATCTTAATCTGGCACTGAATCTCGTATCACTATTTTAATCTGCAAACATGTAGCTTTTTTTCTATGGATGTGTGTGTGTGTGTGTGTGTGTGTGTGTATTTGTGTGTTTCTACATCATTCAGGTGTGGTGACACTGATGTTTTGATGTTTTCTCTTTGTTGGCATGTTGCCAGATTGCTGAAGGCAGTTTAGGGAATGTGGGAAGATTCTTGGAAGAGGACACTACAGATTCGGTTTCCTTTTAATGTTATTTTGAAGGTAAAGCTTTCACTTATTATTTATTCTTATTTTTCGAGGCTTTGCTTTTATATTTTTTGTAAGAAAAATATAACCAACTTTCATTTAAAACTGCAATTGATTATATTCCATTTGTCAGTGTCATGTGTATTTAAATAATTTCTATATTTGAGTAAATTTAATGCAGTAAAAGTTCCTTGATTAAAGAGATCATTATTATAATAAAATGATTTCTGCTTGCTTAGTGTGAGTCCTGGCCTTGTGTATCATGATTGAGTGGCACATCACTGATTGTAAATGAGTAAAAATACCTCCTGCTCCAGTTGGTGTGTAAACGTATGAATGATTACAGTCACAGTGAGGAGGAGGAGCTCAAAGATTTGATATGAGCTCTTAGATTTAATTACTTCATTCATATCAAATGCGACACTACTCTCAATTCATAGCATGGGATCTGAGCTGATGCTCTGATTCTAATCTGAAGGAGCCAGGAGATGCAGTCTTAACAGTAAAAAAATGAACCTTAAAACGCACCATGATATTTAAAAAAGCACAAAAGATGAACATTTACATTTGTTGAGAACTACATACACTGCCCTCCAAAAGTTTGGAAACGCCTGAACAAAATAGGGTTTTTGGGCAATATCAGCATAAATCCTCTTTAGTTAGTGACCATTTTGCATTGATAATAAGGGACAACACAAACTATGAAAACATATTTTATTAAATAAAAA
>CM040990.1:3589980-3621797 GCA_022985145.1 Pangasius djambal | reverse complement strand
ATCCAAAATTGGAGTATTTTTCTATGTTATGTTCATGTTTATGTTCATAAACTTTTTATTTAATAAAATATGTTTTCATAGTTTGTGTTGTCCCTTATTATCAATGCAAAATGGTCACTAACTAAAGAGGATTTATGCTGATATTGCCCAAAAACCCTATTTTGTTCAGGCGTTTCCAAACTTTTGGAGGGCAGTGTATGTAATCGATCCTCTTTATATATGGCCATGTCCCAAATGCAGACCAAAGTTCTTATTCAAATTCATTCTGATAAAAGGAATGAATAATGCTATTTTTTCCCATATTGTTGGCTAATTACACATCTAATTCAGTGAAACTGCATTGTGCCGGATGTATTCAGCTCATCTAGACACCCTGCAAAGCATACACACACATACACCCTTGCTGATGGAAAGAGAGACAGCCAGACATAGTGAAAGACATGGTGGCAAACATGTCATTACTGTCAGAGACGTGTTAACAAAGCCAACAAAGCCAACAAAGTGTGTGGTTTTAAAAAATGAAACAGCTGTTTCAAGTTTCAATGACAGGAAGATAATATGTATTTTAAAATGCAGAAACACATCATCGTAAAGCCTGTGGTATGCAACATTTAGCCTGGAGCTATGTCTTCATCCGAAAACCACAGTTTTCAGTGATAATTAGAATGGTTGTATGTTTCCATAGTTACCATACTATCGTAGCAAACAGCATGCCCAAACAGTACGTCACCAAAGTTACATAACACGGATCTCCATATTAGAGCACTGGACAGCATTCATTCCATAGGCAACACATTCCCCTAAGGAAGGTCAACTGACCGCCATACAACATCTCTGTTCTGTAAAATGTGAAACACTGTGAAAATTTATTCAGATTTATTCACATCATTGCTAGAAACAAAAATTTTTATTTTCTTGGAAAAAATCTACATCACACTGGAAAATATCAATCTACAGGGTGTCCAAAATGTCAGGAACCAATGCGAATATGTTGAGCAAAATCTGCAAAAACATGATACATCGGCTGAGAAAATCTGTGGAGCATATGCGGTAAATAATAAATATAGAATTAAGTACATGTAATTTTTCTCTCATTGGTTCCTACATTTTCAGACAGCTCATAGATCGCTCTAATGAGGCATTCACCATATATTTGTGTAACAGTTAATACTAACACTATCTAATATGAACTGTATATAACAAATCTCACCTTACAGTAACTTCCTGTCTGTCTGTCTGTCTGTCTGTCTGTCCAGCTAGATGGTTATCCATCCATCCATCTATCTGTAAGATCACTGTTAATTCTTTTTATACCACAGTGCTGTTGAATGCTCGATTCTGATTGGTCAGAGGGTGTTGATTAATTTTCTATAACAGCAGCTCTGACGGTTGTTCTGATAGATATAATGGTAGTTATAATATCACTTATTCTAATAAGTTATCATTTCTATACTAACAGATTTGCACTAATGTTGGGACAAAGATTACACAGCCTTCTCACAGGCAGATCAGAGGAAGTGTAAACAGGGAATTTCATTACTTTGTTACGTCACTCTCACTTACATAACAGCGGCATGACTAAAATTCCTCTGATCGTGCACTAGCATAATGAAGCATGAGCACATATTAATGTAAGAAAAAAATCCACGAAATTTAAGATCAAATCTGATCTGGCATTTTGTCTGTACCAGAATAAGTTTATCTACTCGATTGAGATTGTGTAATATGCTGGTCTTTAATGTGGCTGTGACTGTAATGTGCAATAATCATGTCAAATTAAAAGTAACATACACTGTTTTCACTCAGAGCCACCAAAGCAGTTCATCTACCTCTTTTTGCACACACTATAGTGTAATGTGTTGTAATCATTTTTTAAAATTTATGTGTACTGCTTTATTTCCAGTATCGCTGTTCGTGAACACTGGAGAGAACAGTGAGAAAGTGTTGTGTACTGGTATAATGACAGTTAAGTTGATTTGGATACAATGTTTAATTAAATTAACACATGATGTGTCTTGTGCAAACTACAGTTTAGTGCCATTGTGTTCTTGAAAACACATCAGGTCTTTAGTTCCAGATGATTCCGTACGATTCTCTCCAGCCACACTTGCTCACTTTGCGTTACACATGTATGGCAAAAGGCATGTCTGTGAACAGTTTAAATCAACAATATTGTGCACGCTCCAGTTTCTGAGACTGAGACTGTGCTTAGGTGGAGATTTCTAACTTCGATGCATGAAGGACTGAGGACTTGGATCGAACCGCAGGAGTTTTGTGAAGTTAGATCATTTCACTGTGCTGGATGAGTTTAAACAGAGAAAGTGCTGATTGGTTGCAGGTGGTGTGTGCTGCTTTCCCACTGATACACACACACACACACACACACACACACACACACATATATATGCACCATGTGGTTTAATTCAAACATTTCCTGAAATTAGTGTATTTATGGGATCGTGTGTTATGTCTATTTGACTATACTCGACTCTCACAGATCATGGTACAACACAAATCACAATTTCAAGGCTACAAAAAGCCTCGACTTTATCCTTTATTAACAAAATTGTAGTCACAGTAAAAGTCACTTGTGCCATATACCACACACTTCATACTTTAATTTTGCTCTGAAGTGACAGGTCAAAGTCAAAAATTGTTGGAGAAAAATCCTTACCTTGTTTTTGGAAAGCTAATGTAGCTAATTAGTAATCTTTCCACAAATATCAAACCCCATCCAGTTCCTCAGTTCCTCACTAATGTCACGTGGACTTGCAAATGTAGTTTAGGACCTCAGCAACATTATGTGGGCAGCCATCCTGGATAACCAGAACCACTTTTTCCACTTTTCTGATCCTAAGCCCTGCCCCTACATTTGAGGGAATTGTAACAAAAGCTGGGAATGATGTGGATGATAAAATAGTTCCACTTTGAACCTAACATCTTAAATACAGCCTAGCTCACAACTAAACTGATATAAAAATCAGACTGTACATGAAAATGCCATGTAGCTGATATTGTTTAAAGCAAGCATATGAAAATTGAGACACTTCCATTAGATAGATAGATAGATAGATAGATTTATAGATAGATTTGTCAAGAGAATAGCCCATAACAAAAATCAATATAGTTAACAGATTTCTTTGCAAATAAACACTTAAAGTTGTGACTGCATATGTTTTCACCCCCGTTGCTATGACACCTCTAAATTCATCCTGGTAAAAAACAGTTAGTTTCAGAAGTCACAGGCACAAAGCTCATTGTGTTATGTTTGGCGGAAACCCAACACTGCTCTTGACCCTGAGAATATCATCCCCAGAGTCAAGCACGGTGGAGGAAGCATCACACTGAAAATACCCTTAGGCTTTATTACTCCCAGAGGGAAATTCACAGATGACAGCAGCAATCCAAAAAAGTAAAGCGTGCAAGCAAGTGTATTTAGAATTAAAAAAAAAAAAAAAAACATAAACATATTCAGTAATAAATGCTAAAATATAGTATAGGATATAATGTGAGTACAGCCCTATATACACAAGTCCTTATAAAGAGTTCCTGGTTTGATCTTGAGCTCAGGTTACAGTCTGTGCAGAGATTCACGTTCTCCCCGTGTCTGCATGGATTTCTTCTGGGTTCTTTGGTTTCCTCCCACCTCCCAAAAACATGCCAGCTATACTAAATTATCCCTAGATGTGAATGAATGTGTGAATATGTGTGCGTATGGTGTGCTGTGATGGACTGGCGTCCTATTCAGGGTATATTCCCTATTCTGGAACCTCCACAGCCCTGTCAGTGATAAGCAGAAAATGAATGAAGGAATGTATGCACTTCCATTCTTATAAGCTACATTGGCTTTGTAGATCCGTATTTATGATCACGTCATTGTAATTTTCAAATGAACCTACACTAACAGAGCAAGTGATTTATAACGCTGGTTAAATTCTGGTTAGAGTGATGTTATCACAGGTAAGGGTGTTCTTAGGCATGACGCCAAGCAGAAGTGCATTAATACTGTACAGAATCTAATTATTGTGATGTGGTCACAGGAATACGTATATCAAGACTTTTTACAATGAATTCAAAGATGGCTTAGCCAATCAGAGTGTAGAACTGAAACTATCCATTTTATAATGTGACTTACACAATGAAAGAAAAAAAGGGCTTCTGACCTACTAGTCTCATGTTCATTCTGGTAGCTGCAATTGATTAAACTCACATAAGAGTGACGTCTGAAGGATTTTCGAGAATAAAACAGGGATTCTCATAAGGCTGGAATTCCGAGTAACAGTCTAGATGAGTCATTCTGATGTGTTGGAGGTTTAACCTTCTTCTAGGGTTCATTATTCTACTTTCTCATCACCTCAGGTCACTTCTTTACTTCATAACCATACTTTAACAATTGTAGTTAAATTCTCAATATGCACTGACCTGCCAATTTATTATTTACAAGATCAGTACAGCTAATTAACTGACACCTCTTCCTCTCACTGATAATCAACATAAACATTATTAATGGAAATGGAGACCCAAAAGTATCTCTCTCTCTCACTCTCTCTCTCTCATTCTTTCCCTCTGTATCTTTCTTTAGACGCTACAAAGCCTTGATGAGCTTCAATGTGTATTTCATGGCAGTAGAAGGACAGATGTCTTCTGTTTAAGTCTTAGTGGCGTCATGGAAAAGACTTAACTCAGTCTGAGTACAGATCTTCACACTCAACCTGTGTGTGTGTGTGTGTGTGTGTGTGTGCGCGCGTGCGTGTGTGTGTGTATGTGGAAGAGTCATGAGTTGATCTTTGCATTTTAAGATGCTGAATTTGAGTCAAAGACAAAAAAAAGCTTAACACAGAAACAAGCAAGTAAAATAATAGCATGCTACATGGAATGTGAGTTTTTATATATTAGCATACTATATTTGTTCATATTAATAATTTTTTTTTGCAAAATAGATACCCTTTGGACATGAAAAAGACATGTCTCATATACTGTACCTATTAAACTGGAAACTAGAAAAATACAAAACTTTACTTGTTGGCAAAAAAAAAAATCATTGTGCGTGTTACTGAATTCTGTGTCCATGACGCTAAAACACACTGTGAATAATCTAATGAGAAGCAGACGCACGTGTCCAGCATACTGTAATACTAGTCTGATCCTGTTGTCATTTTCTGCACTTTCACTATAACGGCACTTTCTTACACAAACCAGGATTTTCTGTGGTTTTGGTTTAGCATGACGCACAGTGATAGAAGTTCATTCAAGGTCAGAATATTATGGAGGCCAGTCACAAGTTAAAACAGTGGGAACTGAGGTGGGTTGTAACATAAATCAAAGAGACTTCAAACTAGATTTATTGTATTGCCAGACAATTTGTGATATCTGTATATCTGTATGTACGACGTTATAGGTATCAGCTTTAAGCTGATAAAGTGTCACAATATGTCATGTACAGAAGAGCATTATGAAGTTAGCATAAAATGGACATATACAAACTTCAAAGGCTGACATACAGCTAAGAATCTACAAAGTATTAAACTACAAACAACTAGGGGTGTTGCCTGTTAATGATGAGTGATGTAATAGACTCAAAACATGCCACCATTATCACTGGTATCCTCTCATTATTTCTTCTAATAAGATGATGTCATTCCTGATCTGCCAAGAAAAGAGAGAGAGAGAGTTTTGAATTTTAAGATGCCTTTAATACATTGGTTTAGAATAGTTACATATTTACATTTTTAAACATTTTTCTGAAATGTCCAAGGACGTGATTGTGGAAAAAGTTCCAGAAAAGTGTAGAAAAAATGGCTGCTCACAATTCAGCTCATTCAGTGCCTTCCTCTGTGCATTATGTATTGTTGTCCCTACAGTTTTTCAGCCAATCAGAATGCTGCTTTTGGACTTATGTGAGGATAATAGGAATGTCATGAAGATTATCTGTAGAAGCTACGCCTCAATCAGACATCTAAAGTTCACGATGATGTCACACATTTGGAATGAGACTCATTATACTCGACTCTTGTGAATGTATCAAACCGAATAGCACATTTCCTGTTCTCTGTGCCTGTGTCCTTTGCAGATTTGAGATCTGAGGAAACTTGAAATTTTCCGTCTGCACTTGTCCTTCTTTGCTTTAAACTCATGTACACTCCAAAATATTTAATCCACACATGACTGAGCGTAACTTCTCCTGGAAGGGAATTAGTGGGTGTGGAGTTTCCAGACTTTCCCATCAAAAAGCAATGACTACACAATTACATTATTTCTCACAATTCACATCCCTCAAACCAAAGTAAAGAAATCCAAAGAAATCCAATACAAATCTTTGCCTCACATCTGCCAGATTGAGCCAGAGTCCAGAGCATTGGTCAATGGTAAGCTTCCCAGACTCAAATTTATTTGTTTACTGTCATTTCACTTTTGCCACATAGCTAGCCAATGACTATATATTGTGTCATGTATATCTAGTAATGCCAAAACAAAAAACAACTCTTTTTTCCACTAAATGCTCAAAACATTGAATATTCACATGCTGATTAAAATGAACATACTTCTGCAGCAATGCACCTGCTGCCGTTAACACGGTAAATATAAGATACACTATATGGCCCAAGGTTTTTGGACACCTGACCATCACATCAATATGTGATTTTTGATCATCTCATTCCAGATGTAGTCTCCTTTGTTGTCATAATGACCTCCGCTCTTCTGTGAAGGCTTTCCACTAGATATTGGAGTGTGGCTGTGGGGATTTGTGCTCATTCAGTCATAAGACCATTAGTGAGGTCAGACACTGATGTTGGTGAGGAGGTCTGGGGTGCAGTTGGAGTTCCAGTTCATCCCAAAGGTGTTCAGTGTGGTTGAGGTCAGTGCTTTGTGCAGACCACTTGAGTTCTTCCACTCCAACTTTGGCAAACCATGTCCACATAGAGCTCTCTTTGTGCAGAGGGGCATTGTCATGCTGGAATTGGTTTAGGCCCCTTAGTTCCACTGAAGGGAAATTGTAATGCTACACCATACAAAGACATCCTATACAATTGTGTGCTTCCATCTTTGTGGCAACAGTTTGGGGAATAACCACATATGGGTGTGACGGCCAGGTGTCCAGAGATTTTTGGCCATATAGTGTAAATACAGTAGCTTAACTTCTACACTATTTTAACTGATGACACTCAGCCAGGGTCCCTACAGCTTCTCCGAACTTCATTTTTCTGTCATACTTCATTTTTACAACAATTGATAATAGATGCTGGTGCAATGTGCTAGATACAGATTTTCTGCCAGAATTTCAGATATTTCACTGATGACTGATCTGATTTGTGACAGAACATCTCAGATTTAGTGGAAAAATGTTTGATTTCTGGTGGGTGGTTTTGCATACACTGTGTAGCTAGATGTACATCTGCGTACATCTCTCGTCATTCATGCTCACTCAGATCTAAGCTAACCAAGTGCTAATCAACAGTCAAGAGCTAAGAACGTGGTCTGGAACTAGCATAGATGAAACAGACCCACCATATTTCCCCTGTTTTTGGAACAGCTGTTCTGTGTTTTGGTGGAAAAGGCTGACCACTTAAGTTTCTCTCTCTCTCTCTCTCTCTCTCTCTCTCTCTCTCTCACACACACACACACACACTGCAGCTCCATAAGCCCTGCATTTAGCCGACATGCTGTATGCATAATGCATCTCAATTACTGCTGACTGATCTTAAAAACCAAAAAAGGTCCACCCTAATCACCAAACCGTTTACACATGTAGGGATCTCTGAAACTTTGTCTACCTTAAATCAATTTCGAATAAAGGATACAAGATGGAGCGCATGATCAGATTGGCTAAAATTAGACCTAAATCCTTTTTGGCTGAAACAGATGGCAGGTCCAGACAGCTGGATGCGAGCACATCGTCTTCATTTAAGCTGATGTGATAATCAGAGGCAGGGTCAAGAGCAGAGGTCTTATCACATACTGTATGACTACAAAAATCAAGGCAGAGAACAACTAGAACAGTAGAGCAAGATAGTCAGAAAAAATAAAGAAAATGAGAACAGGAAAGTAGGGCACTGGGAACAAGAAATACTGGAAAAATCTGGAACTATGTACACTCCTAGTCTGTATGTATTGTGTGTGTGTATATATATATGTGTGTGTGTGTGTGTGTGTGTGTGTGTGTCTATCTTTATATTTATCTATCTGGCTATCAGTCTGTCTATCCATCTATACAATTTAGACAAGTTAGCATATTTGTTCCATTTCTGACTGGTCAGTTGTGTGTTACCGGCTAAACGGTGCTATATGAAGGGAACTTGCGATGAATCTGCTTATCACATGGCGAGAGTGTGGAGAATCAATAAATCATCACTTAGATGGGGGTGCTGTCTTACAACACTGCGGGTTTAAATCACACATTTTACACAAGCTTGACTGAAAAAGCAGATGATCAAAAAACAACAATGGCAACAATGTGCCGACAATTAGCAAAAATTAGGGATTCAGATTGTTGTGATAATGTTGATATGAAAATTGAACAAGGAGGGATAGACAGATAGATCGATAGATAGATAAACTAACAATGACATGGCCTTCTCTCAGACAGATCAGAGGCAATGTAAATAGACTAATCGCTCGGAGGGTTTCAGATAACTGCCTACCCGTTTAAACAGATCCACAGCAGATCTGTCTGCGGCATGGTGGCTGGTTTGATGTGGACTAGCTGACAACGAACATTTGTGTGTACGTGTTTGAGTGTGTGTGTGAACCCTGAAGCAGATGGGCTGAGTGCTGGCACACTGCACACTCACACATTCCTAAGGAGGAGGAGTGTGGAAGGACTGGGGATCATATGAATTTTACCATACAGTCAAAATAATGATTCACTTTCACTGAGCCATCTCTCCTTCCCATGTCCTTTGGAAGCCACACACACACACACACACACTCAAAGCTCTGAGTCATGCTATGACACACACAGAACCCCAGACATTGAGATGAAGTCCAGTCAGACCCCTTAAGAGTTGAATTGCATATTTTTTAAAATACTCTTCAGAGAGGGCTAAATTTGAAAAAGCCATATTCGGCAGGCAATTCAGTTCAACATTTTATGTTCATCGTTTCTGTTCATCATCTTTTGATTTTCTCAATGAAGTGCACATGCTAAGTTGGCTTCAATGGGTAGAAACACCTTGTTGATGCTGGCCTCATGATGGTCCACAAAAACAGAAAACCACATCAGGTTCCAATCCTGTCAGCTAAAAACAGGTATCTGAAGGAACACTGGGCACATTCACACCCAAACTGGGCAGTTGAAGATTGGAAAAAGACCAGACGCTATTTCGCAGTTTCAGTGAACCCATGCGCAAAGTACCCTCTGATTCCTGTTCTTGGCTGACAGGAGTGCAATCCAGTGTGGTCTTCTGCTGTTGTAGCCAGTGTGCCTCATGCTTTGACATGTTGTGCTTCCAGAGATGCTTTTCTATTCACCACAGCTGTAAATTGAAGCCATGTGATTGGATTACAGGGAGAAATTAGTGGACTACAACTACAACAAAAAGTCAGTGACGCGACATCAGTAGGGCAGTCACATGAGGGTACTTCAGGGACTTATGAACCAGGCAAGTAGCATTATAAATGCTCTGCACAGGATATGTAGCATATAAAGGGAAGAAGTACTTGAGTTGCAAGTAGACAAATCTGGAAATAACTAGATATTGTATGAGATTTTAAGTGGATTCTGATGTGAAGAAATCTGCAGAATGTGGTGATTAATGTGATGAGATATGAGACATTCAAATGTATGTGTTCTCAACAAGATTCTGAGTCACATGTGTTGGATGGACTATAAAGGAGTGGGTATTGGTGATTGAGCAGGCCAGCATAGCAGGTGAATAGATCACCAACTCTGCTTTGTCAAGGTTGAGTTCCATCCAAAAAGAGATGTCAGAGAGGTAATGCGATAGCTTCTGAAAGACTTGGAAGGTAGATGAAGTAAAAAGGAAGTACAGTTATGTGTAGCAGTGGTAGGAGAAGCCCAGAGATTTAGAGGACATGGAGAACAAGGAGGGGCCAAAAAGTGATCCCTGGGGACCTCCTGTAGTGACACTGTGAGGTAATGAACCTGGACCTCTCCGGGCTATGTGGCGGGTTTAATCCAGTACGTATGATGAAAATAAGGCCAGCGTGATTCACGATCTGGTCTTTCATAGTATGAAAGGCTGATGATCAAAGGTTGAGAGGGATGAGGATTGAGAATGAGTCCATCTTCTGTTACTGGAAGTATTCTCTGTCCTCATTTTCAATGAGTGAGCAACAGAAGATGGAAGCATGCTTCTGGCTATATAAGACCACTTGGAGGAAATGGTTTAGACAGTTCCCTTGTGTATGGATAATGATTTTGAAAATGATGTGAAGGCAAAAATGTTTGATATGACAGCAGTATTTTCAAATCTATTCATACTAATCTATTCATAGAAAAAAACAGCCCAGCTCGTACCCTAAAGCATGTGTAATCCTTGTATAGAAATGTATAGTGTGTTATTACATTGTGTCAGAATTAGGGATGTAAGCAAATAAGAATACATAATTCAGATTGGACAGATGTGTTCTAAACAACATATACATACATCTACATATACAGATACAAATAGTAGGTGTAGCATTCTTGTTTTGCCAGCAAGGTTCACAGTCTGGTTGAGACTAGATGTGTGCACTGGGAACAGTGATCCTGCAGGATGCAACTAAGAAAATCACATGAGTGGGACGTATTTACTTTTGTGCAGGCACAAGTGAGCATATGAATTTGAAGCTCAAATAATGACCACATTGATTAGCATGAACGAGTGATGGGCTGCATTTTCAGCATTCTTCGTAACTGCCTGATCAGGGCTGTGGTGGTTTAAATGAGCCTACTAATTAATAATTTGGGGAACCAAAACCAACAAAATTTGTTAGAAAACAATTTTTTTTGCAGGATTAAGAATAGTCTTGTGCACATCTTTTGAGTGATGTAGGGAAGTGGTAGCTCAGTGGTTAAGACATTGGCCTCCTGATTGGGAGGTTGAGAGTTCAAATTCCAGCACCACCAAGCTGCCACTGCTGGGCCCTTGAGCAAGGCTCTTAACCCTCAACTGCTCAGTTATATAAACGAGATAATTGTAGGTCGCTCTGGAAAAGGGTGTCTGCCAAATGCCATAAACGTAGCTGAAGTTGAGGAACTGTCAGAGCCAGAATTTACACACCATGCTGATGGCACTGGCATTTTTTTTTATCTCTGTTTTTTCCAATGTTCTGGAGACAGAAAAAAGCTTCCAGTTTAGGACATACTCACTTTGGGTTAAATCCCAATACAGATACTGATACAAATTGCCGGAGCACTAAACAGATAGTGGCATTGTGTTACACCCCTAATCAGATTAGTTTTACAGATAGTTTTTCAGGATGTGGACAATATTGCTTTTAATTAATTGTAACTCGATAGCATGGACAAAGCCTTTGAGCGCAGTGACAGTCTGTTTGTGTAATTCACAATCTCTTCATTTATTTTATTCATTTATTTTACAGATTATTATTAGAAATATTGCTCTACCTATGAAGATGGAGTTTGTGTGTAATATTTTGAAATGTTACTGTTACTGTAAACGTTCGAGGACACATTCAAACAAGACACATGGAAATTAAGAGTGTACAAGCTATTTTAGTCTTTTAGTCGTTTAGTCAAACAAACTAGCGTTGTCTCACACTGCATACATTTATATACTATTTAATGT
Organism: Pangasius djambal; assembly: GCA_022985145.1. NCBI lineage: Eukaryota > Metazoa > Chordata > Actinopteri > Siluriformes > Pangasiidae > Pangasius > Pangasius djambal. Next base: position 3,610,047 of record CM040990.1, on the reverse strand, counting down.
ACTATTATAGACTGTTATTGATTACTAACCAGTTTTCCTATTACGGTTAGTGTTTGACTTAAAAAAAACATTCTTGCCTTCAAACCTACTTCAGTTTTGTGTACCAGTCTTCTGGATTTTCTAGATTAGTAAATTCTTTTGAATGAGAGATCAGAGTTTGACCTTTGATTTTTCGACGCAGCTAATGACAATAATCACAACGATGGCAGAAAGTCTGGAAAGAGACAGAGGTTGTCAGTGTGTTTGGCAGAGCTCAGCACTGTGCATGAAATCACTAAACATTTTACAGTCCAACTTGGCAACCAGATGGCCAGGGATGTTTTGGCTCTAGTGTGCCAAATATAGTAGATGTCGCTTTTAATTCTCCAGATGTACATAAGATATGCAGGTGAGCGTGTGAACAATGCCACTTGCGTCGTCAGTGCTTCTGCTTGAGCATGCAAAGTGTAAACCAGGCCCCTCTGCTTTGTGTCAGTTATATTCCTAAAATCTGCCCCTTCGTGTTTTATTCGTTATGTAGCGTTTGAAGTGGATGAGCAAAAAGACATGCACACTTTGTCAAGTGATGTAAGCTCACCCTTCCTACTATAGACTTCCTGTGAGCTCAAACCAGTCTGGTCATTTTCCTCTGATCTCTCTCATCAACAAAGTGTTTCAGCCTGCAGACCCTCTGCACACAGGATGTTTTTTTGTTTTTCGCACCATTTTGTGTAAAGTCTAGAGACTCTAGAAGAGTAATACTCAAACCAGCCCATCTGGTACCAACATCCATGCCACAATAAAAATCATAGAGATCACACTTTTCCTTTATTCTGATGTTTGAAGTGAACATTAACTGAAGCTCTTGACCTGTATCTGCATGATGTTTTTGCATTGTGCTGCATGATTGGCTGATTAGATAACTGCATGAATGTGCAGGTGTACACCTGTTCCTAATAAAGTGGACAGTGATTGTAAGTTTCTGTTGTGTGATAAAATGTTCAAATGTTACAGTAGTCCCGAATTATAAATTATATTTTTATTGGAATAAAAATGTAGAGTGGTCAAGGCTTGGGGTCACAGAAAATACATAATGTCCATTTGGGGTCTTTTGCTCAAATAGTTTGGGAACCCTTGGTGTAACTGTTTTAGCCAAAATAAATAAATAAATAAATAAACGAACAAACAAATAAATAAAAATATCTACACTAAGCAAGTGTAATCCTCTGGAATTTAGTGTGTTTTTTTAGTCTTCTATATCTAGAATGTGGACATTGTTGTCTTTGAATGATTGTAACTCTTTATTTAGACAAAGATAATCTACTGAATTAACCCTCCTATACTGTACATATAAAAAGTCGGTTTTGTCTCACAGAAGCAGTTTCCGAAGTGCAGAAGCACTTATTAGCTGTTAGTGTTCTGTCCGGGTGGAAACACTTATCATGTAAGACATAAGGCCTTTGCAGTTTGCTCACACAGAGAGGAGATGGAGGTTAATGAGAAACAGGTTTAATTACAATGGATTAAGAGGAAATTCCTTCATGGCAGTGCAAGGCGACAATTAGGAAAGGTCACAATGTTTTGGTTTCCTCATTAACACGGCGTCAGGTTCAGTTAAAGCTGTAATGACGAGGGACTTAGCTTCAGACTTTAGTCGCTGTAGTGCATTTACTAGTGCACTTTGCAGTAAAAGCAGACCGTATCCTCATCACAGTAATATCATTTTGTCTTTCTTCAAGGACTCTGGCATCCCCCCATATCCACACCGGAGACAAAACCCAGTGCTGAGACTGGATGGCTTTTTGTGATGTAGCCAACAATCCTAGTTTTCGGTCATCTAGTTGGAAAAAACAGAGATGAAGTGCCAGCCATGTTGAGCTTAGCCAGGGTTTTTTCCTGGACACACACTCCTCTTTGCGCTCTATAAAGCATCTCTCTTCTGTATATCGCTCCACAGTGTTGGTGGGAATGGGATGTGTCCTTTAGCTGACCGGAGGAATGTCCTTCTAAATGAGAGCAAAGACACACAGTGTCAGTGATTTGAAACACTACTCTTAAGAGATTTCCACACCATTTTTTTTCCCATTTGCTGAGTTTGAATCAAAGTGAAATCGATTCATTTGGTACAATTGCCATTTAGTTTGGTCGGGTTTCACCACAATAGTTACATTTAATGACGTAAACATCCACGAAACTAGTTAGTTCCTGTTATCACTTACATTATAGCAGCTACAAACAGTTGTTCCCTCACCAGCCTTGATGTTAATAATAAAAAAGCAGCATGCCATGTTGCAGAGAAACTGAAAAACACAAACCTCTGTCCTGAAGACTTTCCCTGTGGTGGAAAACTTCCTGATTGTCACAAAGCACTGACATCGGAGACTCCTTCCATAAATGTTAAATAAATGTCTCCTTACAGAAACCTTCACCAAATCAATGTTTATAGGTTTGTCTTTTTCCTTTTATTATTAGCATTTCATCATGTGGAGTGTTCACCACACAAGTACAATATAATTTTAAAAAAATTTGGATTTGAGTACAAAATCGGAAGTGAGCATTCTAGGTTTGCAGTGTGTATTTAGTCTATAAGGACTAAACCCGCCCCTCACCTTAACCCTGCCCCTCATCTGTACCCTGTTACTCCTTTACAATAGGGAGAGTGTGTTGGTGCAGCTTTGGAGGTTTTTCTTTGATCCCAAGCCAACGTGGCATTTTCTCACGTGAACCATGTTTGACAGCAGCCATAAACATCTGTGAGAAACAACAGTACATGGTCCAAAGACATTCACACGACACAGGATTTTCCTTTTACCCAAGTAACAACTGTGTACAAAAAGCACAGGGAATTTAAACATTTTCAGTAAAAATGCCTATAGCACTAATCTGCTTCAGAATGCCACGCCTTGTGTGCCACACAGATTCAAATCAGATTTTAGTATAAACACTTAACTGATCTGCTGTGCGTCTTTTCACCCTAAAGGTTAAAGGTTTGAAGGTGCAGATATAAACACTGCAAATTGTTAACACATGGCCTAGCAGAAGTACAATGCAGGAAAAATCCTTTGGTATTCTAATTGGAAAAACAGAGTGAAAGAATCAAATCAAGAAAAGGTTGTGTGAGAGAAATAGCAAAAGTTTTTTAATCACTGAATTAAACCTACAGCTTCTGAAGGAAAGTGTGCTTACACGAAGCTAAACTTGATGAATGGGTGAAAGAAAAGCAGAAAGTGAAGTGACATGTGACATGTGGCCAAGTATGGTGACCCATACTCAGAATTTGTGCTCTGCATTTAACCCATCCAAGTGCACACACACACAGTAGTGAACACACACACCCGTGAACACACACCCGGAGCAAAGCGAAGAGGGTGATGAAAAGAAAGCAAGAAATAATAATAAATGAAAAATGAAAGAGGGAGAGAGGGAAGGAATAAATCCTAATGTAAGAAAGGAATAAATAAATAAAGAAAGAAAGAAAGAAAGAAGAGTTGTTGCAATTCAAACCATCCACAGTGCACATCTTGCCAAAATTCTCAATAAAAAAAGAAAAACAGTAGAATGAGGAACAACAACACTGCACAACCACTTGCCTTGTAATAGAATTGTAAAGATTAAATACACACACACAAACACACGTGCGCGCTTAGAAAAGTATGTGGTAAACAGCCAATCAGAGACACACTGCTGTTTTAAAGCACAGTGTTAATGTGATTATACTTAGCACTAATGGTGTTAAAAGTGCTGTAGGTTAGGAAGCAGACGTGTTCTCCCATTATGATACATTTAAACAAGTGAGGAGGGAACACTGACGATGCTTACATTACACCACAAACAGTACACTTTGTTCTTAGTAGAACGCGCTGCCATTTTAGTGCTCTGCGCCAAAGCGCTCTGTGTCACACTTCTACACTTTGGGTGGTTGTTTTATGATTGTAGACAGAGATATACTGATAGAGGGAAAGAATGAAATTCAAAACCTTGTGCTAACACTCAACAACCACGGGTTCTTCTAAGCAGCAGACTGAGGATGTGAAAATTAAACTAACCGATGCCTACAAAGAGAAAGACTATAAAATGACAACAAAGCACTTCCAGCTAGCAATTTCCACTGTCCGAAATATCATTAAGAAATGACAGTTAAAAAGGGAACTGTGGAAGTCAAGATCTGGAAGACAAAGAAATTGCTCAGAACTGCCTGTATGTTGGGCACAAAGGCAAAGCAAATTCCCCATATGACAGTAAGAACCTGCAGGAAAGATTAGCTGGCAGAGGAGTGGTGGTGCACCATTCTACTATGCAGCATTGCTTGCACAAACATGATCTGCATGGAAGAGTCATCAGAAGGAAACCATGCCTGTGACCTCATCATAAGCGAGTACATGATGTATGCAAAACAATATCTCGATAAGGCAGAGGCATTTTGCAAGTGCTGTGGACTGATGAAGTGAAAATGGAACTCTTTAACCACATTCACCCAAGGTATGTTTGGTGTACGGATAGATGGAAGAATAGATTCCAGGAAATATCAGCAAATTCCTGAAGCAAATGTAACACAGTCAGTCATGTCCTCTGTTGAAAATCTGTGTGTATATCTTAAACATGTTGTGCATGAAAGACAGTCCAAGAATAGAAGCATTCTGCAAGGAAAATTCATTAAACAAAAATAGATAGACCCCTAACTGGCCAAACTTTTACACATGCCACAATTACTATTTATTTTTTAAATGAATCAAATATAAAGTAACTGTGCATTAACATTTAGAGAAAAATGTTGTAAAATAGATCCCTAATAAACAAACCACGGGTGACAGTGATGAGGAAAAACTCAACGACGTGACGACATGAGGAAAAAATGAGAGGAGCCAGACTCACAAGGGAACTCGATGTCTTCTGGGTGACATGGGAAGTGATTCAGTGATATGTATAAGGATTTATACACAACATCCAATTTGCAAAATAAAACAATTGAAAATATTCAGTCAACATCATCCTGTGGTCAGAACTTAACAATTAACACACACTATGCATGGAACAGGGGCGTATTTTAGTCTCAAGACTATTCAACATGATAAGCGTCACTGCATTGCTGTACCTGATACAATGTCGGAAACGGCAACTGTAAACATTCACAACCGACATAAAGTTATCAATGGTGTCTGTTCTATTTCCACTACTGCATTATATTTTGCCTCGTGGGTCCTCAAGGGTTAGATAAACAGTGACAGTTCGAGGTGCATTTATACTCTCCCTGTATAAACACAAGTGCTCCACAGAAATAGGAATTGTTTCTTAGGAAAGCTCTTCAAACTCACTCTCTAAATGTTAGTGAGGGGAGCACTTGAATCACTTAAATCCCCTGGCAACGCAGATTCAAATGTTTAAAAAAAACCCTCATTTAATAAGCATTTACCAGTAATAGCTTCAGTGAATATATATCCCTAACTACGATTTAACTGTGTAGGTGTGTCAGATTGCATAATGATTGGTAGTGCTAGAAAATCATAAAGGAATAACAAAGAGGAATTTCCACAGCACTTTTGTTTTTGCACAGGTCATGAGTCATGAAAGTTGCATGGTGCATTTTGTGCACATTTCGAGCATCATGGTGCTTGTGGAAAAGTAAGTGGTTTGTTTGCACTCCACTGCCACTTCGACTTTCCGGCTAGTTTAATAAGTGACACTGATAAACAGAGCACAATACTCCAATGTGCAGAAGCAGCATATATATGCCATCTGGTTCTCTCATGTAACTGCCCACTATTACATGGCCACACGCAGCTTATTAACCATTTAGGGTTTTGAGATTCGCTCGGCAACATCAGATGCTTTTGGGGCATTTTTCTGTTAATAACGTTGTGAGATTTTATTATACAAACATGCAAAACATTGTAAAAAAAAAAGTAGGCCTTTGCTTTTCTGTGGGCCCATGTGAGTAAACATACAGCACCTTTTTATAGAAAGGAGATGGATTTCATGGTTGTCAATCAGCTTATTGCAGTTTTGCTCATGCTCAGGTACAAAGAGGCCGCGTGAGCAGGAAGGAAGTCGCTTTAGTTGCAGCAGTTGGAGTAAAATGGGAGTTTGACATAAGCAGATGGCTAAATCTAACTGGTACTTTGGTAGACCTGATGTCACATCCATCAAATATAGTCCATCAAGATAGTCCCAGCCAACTTGAATCATCTAGAAGAAAATTGCAGGAAATAGACATTCAGAAATATCCACTGGAAAAAAACCCAATAACAATGTTCTTTCTTTTTCAATCAAAGGTAAATTTAACACAGAATCCAAAGCTAACAGTAAGAAGGTCATTATGAAAATAAGTTTTAAAGCAGGCTTACTCTTCCAAAATAACTACTTATTTATGTAGCTCAGAGATTGGGGAAAAGTTTATCCTCTAGAAACAGGCTGGAAATTTTCTTTTCTTTTCTTTAAAAAAAGAACCTCACCTTCATTTAACTCTTTTAGTTGCTGTGTCCACTGCAGTGGCATTCATTTAATTGCAGAACTTTTACTCCTTAGTGACTACTACTGATTGGTTGGTGTCAGGTCAACGAACTCAATTTCCCAGAACACACTGTCAGACTACAGACTACACTACCCAGAACCCACTACAGCTAACACATTTCCAATCACTGGACTGCTGATCACTCTCCCCTGTTCACAATCACCTCACCATGTAAAAGAGAATCTCACACCTCACTTGACGTGAAGTAACCTCAGTTTGTTTAGTGAATCTGATGTTACCAAGCCTGCTATTTCTGTGATTGCTATTCTGGTTCTGACCTTGCTAGTTTTCTGGTTTTCGTGTTTTGACTTTGCCCTGTTTGCTGTTCACCTGACCTAAGCCTGTTTTTTTTACACTGACTTTGCTTCAAGTTTTGGATTTGTCTGCCTCCCTTTCATTAAAACACTAAACTGCAACTGCATCCATCTCAGCCTTCTCTCACATGACAGATTAGTTCATTGATAACATGGATGCATCAGGAGAGCCTGACTAGTGGCATGCCCTCATGGCTCACTGACAACTGATGGGAGAGTACCAGCAATGCTTGGCTGACCTAGATGCCAAAGTTTTTTAACCTCCTCTCCCAGGCTCGCCACCACCGCAGCACCTAGCACGCTGATGCCACAACCAGACATACAGTATATGCAGGGGAAACAAGTCAAGTGACTTTATTGTCATGTCATCCATATACAGCTAGTAGAGTACATACAATGTAAGGGGTTCTTACTACAATGTTCTCTGTATTTCACCAGCCACGAAGGGTTGTCGGAGTGGCAGAAGATCACAAACTTCCTGGGCCTCCTCACTGTAAAAGTGCTGAAATGTGCCATGGCTGTAGGGGAGCAAGCCACCTCCTATGACTGGTTCTTTGAACTGTTTCAAAGCATGTTCGATCACTCACCTGAGAGAAAGGAGGTCAGGGAGCAACTTCTCACTATATCCCAAGATTCCCAAAGGGTGGTGGAGTATTCCCTCGAGTTTTGCACAATCACGGCTGCAGTGGATGGAATGACCCGGCCCTTAAAGCCATGTTTTACTGGGGTCCGAACCTATCTATCTTGATGCCCTCATCGATCTCGCCATCCACCTAGATCTCCTACTCCACAATTGTCACCCCAGAAGGAAGAAAGTGGCTCTCTGGGGGCAATTGTCCCATCCGAACCCATACAATTGGGGCACACCAAACTCAGCGAGGGAGAGAGGGAGAAATGACGTCTGGAGCACCAATACTTCTACTGCGACCTGCCCACTTCACCTGGCAATGCTTCCTCTGCACCAACCCCCAGCCAAGCCTGGTCCAGTCTCAAGTGGGAGCTCCGCCCCCTATTCCAAAGTGGTGAGTCCCCATCATTCACTATCTCACCAGTCACTTACACTCCAAGTCATGATACAACATTCAGATGTAGTCTATTTATTGGCAGCATTGATCAACTCTGTGTTGGCTGGCATCTCCACTGACCAGGAAACCGTGAACTGCCTGAACATCCCGACTCCCCTGCAGCACCCCCTGCAAATCCATGCAATTGCAGAGGACCATCAGGGGAGGCACCATCATCCTTTGCACACAGCCCCTTCTCTTGCACTTCAGTGCACTCCATCAGGAGCAGATATCCTTCCTGATGACCACCACGTCAAGGCACCCCATCATCCTAGGCTTCCTGTGGACGCAACTCCATGATCCCCAAATCTCCTGGATGGACAAGGAAATTACCTGCTGGTCATCTCATCTATGCATCTCAGCTCGTCATGGCCTCAACTTTGGTGGAAAGCCCAGAGGACCATGTCCCTTCACTTTCCCGTCTGAATACCTTGACCTGAAGCAGGTTTTCAGTAAGGCTATGAAATCCTATGACTGAGATATCGAGCTGCTGCCCAGGATCACTCCTCCTTGCAACTGGAATTACCCCCTTTCCATTAGCAGAACAGCAAACCATGGAGTACATCCAGGAGACACTCCAACAGGAGTACATTCACCCATCCACATCTCCCGCTTCAACTAGTTTCTTCTTTGAGGAGAAGAAAGGGGGCAGACTTAGACCCTGCATCGACTATCAGGGGTTAAACCAAATAACAGTCAAATACCAGTAACCTGTGCCTCTGGCAACCCTCAGCTCTCAAGCAACTCTTCTGCCCAGATTTTCAGGAAGCTGGCCCTCCACAGTGCATAATTTCATGCGTATCCGGGAGGGGGATGAGTGGAAGATGGCATATAGGACCACCTCTTGCCACTACGAGTACTGCATAATGCTGTATGGGCTCTCTTGCGCCCACTCAGTCTTCCAATGCCTTATAAATGATGTCCTGAGAGACATGCTGGGGAAATACGTCATTGCTTATATGGACGATATCCTGATCTAATGCGCCTACTATGAAACTTATGTACCCGATGTTCGCCACGTCCTCCAGTACCTCATGCAGCACCTGTTGTACGTCAAGGGTGAAAAGTGTGAGTTCCATCAGCACACAATCTCATTCCTGGGCTAGATCATCAGCCCTCATCAAGGTGGAAGCTTTGTTGCACATGCATGCTGCTGGCCCACGAAAGGGCAATGAGGAGCTCATTCTTCCCCCTCCTGCTTCATAGGTGCCATCGACTGGCAACTAGACCAAGCCATCGCTCCCACCCCTCAGCAGCAAATTCCCTATTCATGGCCCCTGAATGAACTTATTACATGGACACACACCCCACCTCCATAGCCACGGGCCACCCAGGCACACAATGCACTTACCGGTTCGCGAACACTCTGCAAACACTCTGTGCAGATAACCAGGAGAGTTGGGCCCAGTTCCTGCCATGGGCAGAATACACCAAGAACTCATTGCGACACTCAGCCATTATTTCATTGTGTGCTGGTACCAGCCCCCAATGTTCCCCTGCCAGACCGACTGACTTGCTGGCCGTGAATGACTGGTTCCCGCGGAGCGAGCAGATATGAGGGGTAGTGGAAGCTCAGTGGTTAAGATGTTGGTCTACTGGTTGGAAGGTTGTGAGTTCACATCCTAGCAGTACCAAGCTGTCACTGCTGTGCCCTTGAGCAAGGTTCAGTTGTATAAAGGAGATAAAATGTAAGTTGCTTTGGATAATGGGGTCTGCAAAACGTCATGAATGTAAATGGGAAAATACCCACCAAACAGGTGGCCCAGACAAATAAGGAGAACATGGACTGGCACAGAGGAGAAACCCCCACTACCAGCTAGGAGAGAGAGTCTGGAAACCCCAAGCCTGCAAAAAAAAAAAAAAAAATTAAAAATTAAGCTCCAGGTACATCAAGGTCCTAAAACACCTCAATGAGGTCACCTACAACCTGGATCTGCCATGAGGCTGCTGCATAGCCCCCTCATTCCATGTCTCCTGCCTGAAGCCCATCATACCTGGGCCCCTAGCCACTAACATCCTGCCCACCAGCCCCTCTCAACATTGAAGTTCAACCTGCATACCTGGTAAAGTCAATACTCAACTGTAGTACCTCACTGAATGGGAGGGGTACAGACCAGAGGAACAATGTTGGACTGACTGAGGGGCAGGCATTGCCTGACCTTTTTTTTGGTTTTTCACCTTGACTTTGCTTCACATTTTGGATTTGTCTGTCTGCCTTTCATTAAAATGCTTAACAGCAATTGCCTTCACTCATATGACAGTTGGTAGAGACAATCAGAAACCAACTAAATGACACATTCTGAAAAGTAGCAAAAACACAGAAGAATGAAGACATTTTTGCACATTTTTAAAACATTAGTGAAAAGAATTATTCATTTTTTTTTTAATAAATTATTTGAATGACAATAATAATGTTTGTCCAAGAAATAAGCAGGCCAAATAGATATAATAGAAATATTATTTTTAAATATTTTATCTTTTTAAAACAAAAACTGTATTGTAAAACTCTACTGTATTTTGTGATTTTATGTTTTCCACTAGGCTTTTCTTTCCTCTCCTTATCACAAATATTCCCCGTGGAAACACTCTCTAATGTTGAGATTTAATTAGAGAATTAATTACAATGAAGATCAAACAGCTCAGACAAAAACGGGCCTCCTTTATCTACAACTGGCTGCTATAAAGAGCTTTCAGTTCACCTGACAATAAACGGGTTTTCCCCTTCTCTCCAACACCACTGATATCTCACAGATCACTGCAACGTGATACAGGCATTACATGCGGAGCGAGCCATTCTGGTTGGCTCTTCTCCCTAATGGCTCAGATCAGGTATCGCCGCTTTGAAAGCAGGAGCGGGATCAAACGGCTGTTCAGCACTTATCAGCTCCATTCTGCCAGTGTATCAGCTCCATTCAGCTCAATACCAAGTGTCCTAGTGTTAAAACCATGTGTGAAATTTGTGATGAGCCAGAACAATGAAAAATTATTACACATAAGCAATAGAACACAATAGAGCTGCTATTATAGCTCTAAACACATAATAAAATATGTTTGAACATGTCTAGACCATAAAGTGAACCATTTTAGAGCTTGTAGACACTTGTGGAATGCACTTAACAGCTCCATAACCTTACACAGACTCAGATTTACACTTTTTATTTCACAGCTGAGCTTCACGTCCACGTTTAGTCCAGGTCAAATCGCCATCCAAACACTGCAAAGATGGATTGTCCACAATCACTCAGTGCAGTGTAAGCATACATTCTTCGAGCTAAGCGTAAAAGCGGCTTTCCCATACCTGGTATGTGTGGCATTATGGCTATGCTAACCTTTCTGTAACCGTCTTTAATGACCTGACAAAGATTGTTTTCCTTCTCACACTAGTTTTGAACCTGAAATTCCTTTTTTTATGGACCTATTAAACATGTAGGTTAAGGCCATTTACAAAAGATTGGCTAAAAGCTTACAATGTGTAATGCACGTGAGGAAAATCCACTTTTCACGAGCAGCTATTGGACTGAAATCCGAGGCTGCATTATCATTACCAGAACCATCTCTGAACTTCATGGAATGTCCTGCACTTGATGAAAACATTCGTCTGGGATGGATTTCCTAAGACTCGAACTTTGCGTCTGCTTGAAATTTAGTGTGCGTTTCAGGTAAATGCCTGGTGCCTAAAGCCAGCAGGGAGCCTGGACTTCTTTTTCAAAGTATAATTAAATACCTTATTATAACACTTATTATAAAAAATAAGTGCCTCATAGAAACAATCAGAAAATACAAAATAAAAATAATAGTAGGACAGACAAGACCTTACATGATGTTTAAATCATTAATAATAATTTACCATATGAAAATTTTATAAAATTACAATAAAGATTGCAAGTTTGAATCCTGTTGCTAGTTTGGATCAGAATTGGTTGTGCTTTCTGCATGGTAGGGATGGCATACTCTCTTTCCACTGTCAATCACAGTGGCGCTGACTAATAGCGAGCGTCTGTGAGTTCATGTATGCGGAAGAGGGTGGATTGGTCTTTTTGTCAAGTGTGTTATGCTGCCTTGTAACCGTATATTAGCCTGTAGAAGAACAAATAAGTTTGTAATCTCAAGATAACGGAACAGAAAACACTGCAGGAATAATACACAGCCTTTCTGAACTCCTGAACAATAAAGTGAATGGTGAATATACTGTACGTGTCTAACCGCAGCGTTCCAACAGTAACTCTCAGCTTACCCTAAACAGGTCTGACAGACATAACTCTGTAATGAAGTGTGACTCATATGCGGTTTAAACTTTATCCCACTTGTAATTAAAGACACAATGGAGATGAAACCACAAGTTACAGGCCTACTTTCTCATCCTTGGGTCACTAAAGTGAACAAGAGGACAGAGCATATAACTCCAGTTCAAAAATCTTTACCCTGGCTCCCGGTGAGTCATAGAATAAATATTAAAGTGCTGCTGTTAGTTTATAAATCACTGAATGGTTTAGGCCCAGAGCATCTCTGACATGTTTAAGGAATATAAACCAGGTCAGTCTCTTCGATCTATGGATACAGGTCAGCTAGTAGAGCCTAGAGTCCACACTAAACAAGGTAAAGCAGCATTTATCTATTATGCTACAAACAGCTAGAACAAACTCCCAGATGAGCTTAGATTTGTCCCCAATTTTTAAACCCAAGTTAAAAAAAACAATTTCTTTTCATGTGCCTACAAGTGAGCTCTTAAACGCTTTACTTCTGTAGCAATGCATTTTTTGCCACTTTGTCTTTATTTTACTATTTACATTTTAAAGCATCCCTTTTTTAAGATTTTATTTTTCCACGTTGTATTTAATTTCATATTGACGCTTTTAAAGCTTTTACAGTCTCCTATTTTTTTTTTTAGGTCATCCTAGGTTTAATCAGCTCTTGGACGTTAAATGCTAGCACTGCTATCCCAAGGATTGATTAATATCTTAGTGGTTTTGGAATCTTCCTCATTCAGGGTGCTGGAAAAGACTTGAGTATAACTGACTTGAGTAATTCTGCCCGTTTCCCAATTTTTATCATGTCCCTTCATTTTTTATGTTACTTTGGTTTTAATCTCCTTCTAATGCACTTGGACTTCTGTAATGCACTTTAAATTGCTGTTGTGTATGAAACGTGCTGAATAAATAAACCTGCCTTACCTAAACCACCAATTTTACTGTAGATATGGATCCTGATATGCATGCATGTGTTTATTTTGTGTTGAGTGTGTCACGATCTTCAGGATGTTCTAATGTTTTCCTACGTAGGCGTGTTAGAGTATTCAGTCACTCGTACATCATCACATTTTATTTGTTTCGCCTGTGTAAAGGAGACAGATGGTCAGAGGACACAATGTGGAGGATGAACAGTCCAGTCACATAGAGGGGACAGAGTGTTATATTATCATTTTTTGATCATAAAGGCTTCAATAAAGGCAAAAATTCAGCTTTGTGTTTCAAATGCTAATCCACACTTACATTTTAACATCACAATAATCTTTTGTGTTGTGGTTTATGTTATAATAATAATAATAATAATAATAATAATAATAATAATAATTCTTCCTCTTCTTCTTCTTCTTCTTCTACCACACACTTTTTGAGTTCTCAATTCTGATTGGTCACAAAGTGTTGATTAATTTTCTACCTGCAGAACAAACTGTAAAGAGGCAACAGACTTTGTAACAGTCAGAGGTAATGCCGTAACTTTACATTTTCCATCATGATAAATTCTTCAGGACACGGGTTTACACTTTGGGGTGTCTTGGTAACATGATAAGCTTCCTTTTTTTAACTGCAAGTGAAAGAAAAAAGCTGGTGAGGGAACAGCTGTTTACAGCTACTATAACTTCAGTAATAAGAGAAACTAACTTGTTTCTCAGATTTTCCTTGTAACATTAATGGATAAAAAATACTCCATGCTCATTAACAAATTAAAAATTGTAATTGTTGACAAATTGCTGGGATATAAGAGGGATAAAACATAGGGACAATAAGAATCAGGTTATTGGAAAATAACCAACTTTGTGGTGGTAACAGTATTTCTGATTCTGATGTCAGGCTGCATCACACAAACCTGTCATTGATTATTTTCCTGTAACAGCATGCCACAATGTGTTTCATTCCTTACTTACGTGACACTTCCTCTGCATGTTCTCAGACACGTCTCATTGTGAGTGAAGTTTCTTTACTTCTTATGTGAAAATAATTTGTTATTTGTGTGAGGAATGTTAGCTAAATACTGTAACACAACATTAAGTTGCTAGATCATATCATTCAGTTCTAAGGAAGTGGGATAGCACTGCTAAAGCATCATGCCATTCTTAAGCTCCTCTTTGTCCATTATGTGTTGACATCAAGATGTTTCTTTAGGTCTTATCTCTTTAGCATACCATGTTTAGCACATCTGTACTGTCTCCTTCTTGAGTTTACGACTCAGAACCTACAGCTCGAGCATAAGTTGAAGACAGAATAGTATGACTTCTTACCTAGATGGAAAAAAATTTGCATTACATCAACGCCGTTTCCTTTAAACTTTGTACAGAGTCATATTGTCTTATGCACTAGCTAACTATCTAGCTGGCCTGCTAGTGCTAGCTTGCTGACTTGCTAGCAGAGTCAAGTAACGCAGCTCCATCAGTGTCATGTACAGATGAAGGAGTCAAAGGATGACTAAGTGTTCCTGAAGTTTACAGTGATGTCACCTTAATTTCTCACTTAACACCAATCTAACACTCATCTAAGACTGATACAGTAATGGAACATGGAAGTGGGGGTTACTCCAGGGGAGCTGCATTGCAACATGGCCCCTGGTTTATTTTTGGTTGCCTTGCATGGAAATATTTTAGAAATGAAACACTATTGGAGTGAACCCATGTTGAAAACATGCGTCCTCATAAAGCTGGATGTGTTTACATCAGCATGTTCACTGCGGTGGGTTTGTGTAGCGTTAAAGCTGGATTTATTACACAGTCACAAAGAGCCTCATGGTGTGCAGTTTATTTTTCTTCCTGAGTATTTTTTTCTCCGGCGGCTGTGTATAGTGGGAATGTTTTCGTCTGCTGCCCCCATCTGGACATCCAGAGTCCAGCAGTCTGAGCACCTCACCAGGAAGTGGTCATCAAACAATTTCTTCTGACTGATCGTCTTTCATTTCTGTCCTGATGGACATGGTCTCTTCCAGGATGACCCTGCCTCCATCCACAGGTCAGGAGGGCTCACTGAGTGGTCTGACGTGGATGAAAATAATGTAACTCATACGGCCTTCACACTCACCATAACTCAACCACATTGAACACCTATGGGAGATTTTGGAAAGAAATGTTAGATGGCACTCTATACCTCCAACAACTGAGGAAAAATACTTTCAGAAGAGCAGAGCTCATCGCTCCAATACAGTTCCAGAGACTTGTAGAAACAATGCCAAGCTGTTCTGGCAGCTCGTGGTGGCTCAACACCTAGACACTGGCTAGACACTTTTCGTCAGCTGTAAGTAATGCTACACTCCAGACTGTATAAGCACTATACATTTATTTCACTTTTGGCATATCCGATTTGAGAAGTAAAGATTTTGTAAAGTCTGAATCTAAAACAACACATAGTAACACATAACTCTTTCCAGACAGACTTCTCTTGGTTATTTGGTATACAACACTTTTTCATCGCAGAGATTTGAGACATAAAAACAACAGCATTTACAAAAACTAGCATGAAACCAGGTGATTGGAAAAAAATGCTGCCCCGTCTTGTTAATGTTGTGAACAAATGTAACAAGTCAACTCCTCTCCTGGTGTACATCCTTCGCTTAACTATAGTACCCAGAAACAAATATGACACACGCTGATAGCTAGCCCTTTGCTTTTTCCGTTGTCTGGACCAAATGCGTTCAGAACTGTATGAATACTGTTTATGTAAAACATAATCCATGGCCAAATCTTTGTTATCCAACTTCATAACCTTTTGTTAGCCAACTTCATAACCTTTTCCTACTAACATAACTTAAGCATGTTGTTACTATAGCAACCCATATATGGATATTCCATTCCAAACAAACAAATCGAACAAATTTAGTTACTTATAATTTGCGCCACAGACCTATTTTTAGGTTTATTTTTAGATTTATACCACAGTGCTGTTGAATTCTTGAATGTGATTGATGAGAAGGTGATTTAGCTTCTATTATCGCAGCTCTGACAACAGTTCCAGCTGTAACTTAAAGGCTTAAATGAATGCACTAAAGTAACTAATTCACATGATCAGATGATCATATGACAGATGATCCACATAAAAAGGGGGAAAAAGAAGCCGTGCTTTTCTTTAACAAAGAAAAAAATTATATTTGTTGATATGGTGAAGTTTTCTTTAAGGAAATGTTTATTTAAGATTTATGGAAGGAGGCTCGAGTGTCAGTGCCTTGTAACAGTTGGTAAGTTTTCCACCATGTGGAAGTCTTCAGGAGAGAGTTTGCACTTTCTGGTTATTTTTTGTGGGGTTTTTTTTTGGCTTATTAACTTCAAGAGACTAAATTAACTTGTCTCATGGACACAACATTAAATGTAACCATAAATGGATAAAATAAACTAGGAATGGTTGACAAACTGCTGTGCTATAAGAGAAAGAAAACACTTCTGAATGTGCCGTCCGATCAACGTCAGGATGGTATCAGTAACACTGCTTCATTATAACACCCCGTTGTTGATTATTTTTCTATAACATTATATCCACAAATGTTTTATTCCTGATAAATTAAGAACAGGTAGTGCACTCAGACCTTCAGACCTGACTCTGTGTGTGTGTGTGTGTGTGTGTGTGTGTGTGTGTGTGTGTGTGTGTGTGTGTGCGTAAAAGGGATGCTGTAACATTAGCCCTCATTAACAGTGTGTGCTTGAATAGCTCTGCTGTTCTGTAGCGTCTCTCTGCTCTCAGATGGAGGGATTTTATTTCTCCTCCTCTTTGTTGTGGGTTTTTTTGTGCGCTGGACAATGGTTGTGCATTTCTCTCTCTGTCTGCTCCGAGCTGAAAGAGCTCTTTATCCTGCACACAAAGATGGCTGAGTCTTTATGTCTGGGGCAGATGCGAAATATGGAGGTGGGCGAAGGGGACAGAGGTAGAAGTGTGTTTGTTGAGGTGTGTGTTAATCTTTCTATAAGGAGAGTGTGTGTATTCATGCGTGGGTGTGGGCTTGTCCAGTAGAGGGCGGTGATTGAAGTTGGGTCATGCAGCCATCTGTGCTTTTGAGAAGTTACTATGAAGAAAGTTATCAAATAAGTAAGGAAAAAAACACGTAGGGGAGTGCTGTTACAGGAAAATAATCAATGATGGGGTGTTGTGATGAAGCAGAGTCACTGTTTCCACCCTGAGGTTGATATTTTCCATAGAACAGCACATCCTGAAGTGTTTATTCATCTTATACCACAGCAATTGGCCAAGGGTTGCATTTTAAAAATTTTATTACTGAATGACACGTCATGCTTTTTTTGGCCAATCAGCAGCTTCGCTTTAAACTCACTACTACTACTACTACTACTACTACTACTTATTGGAACTACAGACTTTGAATACTAACACACATTCATTATAATCAAACACTTCTTATGTTCTCATCTTGTCCATTTGTTCTTCCATTCCTCCAGTTGTTTGTTCATTTTTTGTTTATTATGTACGTCACTTTAATAACGAATAATACAATATCTTCTTAGGCTTAATCTTTTTCAATGTCTTCATCACTTGCAGTCCCTCACTCACAAGAACAGGATTTCACATTATTGTTGTAAATGTTTTTACTCGTGGACTATTGTACCTGGTGCTTGTTTGTTCAGGCCCCCTAGTGGTGTCGACGTCTACAGTTTATTTAGTAAAATGAAGCATTTTTAACCATTTTTTGGTACATGGCTGTCCTTTCACTTAAGTGAGTAGTCATTGGTGTGCAGTGCTTACATTTTGGGACAGTAAGACTTAAGTTGAATTAGTAAAAAAAAAAAAAAAAACAGGAAATGGGCTTTTAAAGTTTTATTTATTACATGTATTATTAAAAAAATAGTAAACCCATATTTGGATATAATATTATATCCAAAACAGTGTAAAACCGAGGCAGGACTTGAGTACAAGGACAAAGCTGAGCACCTGAGGGCTAAGGCATTATTATTATTATTATTATTATTATTATTACTATTATTATTATTGATAAAAAAAAAACAGAAGAAGAAGAAAGAGTCTTGCTCAAGTGTTCAGCAATGTTCAACATATTGACACATGTAAGGACATTACTCATGGACATAAAGTTGAGTTTCTGATATTTAATTTAGGAAAATCCCCAGTAATTAATTAATAAAACTGCTCTACTATTAGTGATAATTTGCAAGGTTTATTTTTGTGTACTTTGTTTGGTACATACTGTATATTATATTATATTATATTATATTATATTATATTATATTATATTATATTATATTTATATCTCTCTCTTCCTTGAAATCATCCACAGCGATCGTCTTGCCAAAAATTCCCTACAAAGAAAGAAAGAAAAACAGTAGAATGAGGAACAGCAACACTGTACAAGCACTAACCTTGCAATAAAAAAGTAAACATTAAACACACACACATACACACACAGTGTGTATTATTCATGCCATAATCCTGTGTAATTAGTCAGTGATTCCTGTTCAGGTTCTGCACTTGTTCACTCTCACACACTGAGGGATGAATCTCTAAAACCCTGTGATATAAACAGCTGTAATGACTTCCTGATTGTTTCAGTGCTGCCAGGAAATCCAGCCTGGACAAGACAGAGGGAGAGAGAGAGAGAGAGAGAGAGAGAGAGGGAGAGAGACTTCTGCCCATAATGCTATTCATATAATTTATTACACTTGAAATGCTAAATGCAAATGCAAATGCAAATGCAAATAATAATAATAATAATAATAATAATAATAATAATAATAATAATAATATCCCAGCATCTCTCACAACTACCTGGACATCAGTAAGCTTTATTCTTTAATATATTATTATTACCACCGGTCGTTCTATACGGATGACATCATTTAATAAAGAGAAATGTGATGTATGTTCAATAATAATCAGGGCTAGTGAATGTCTCTGGTTTACTGCCCCCTACTGAGCGTCACTCATAGTGTGAGATGTGAAAGACAAAAAAAGAACAAAAATGTACAAAACATGTAACAAAAACGGATTTGAATGTAGAAGGGCAAAAAACTGATTTGATGAAATGCAAGTGGATAAAAAGGACGAGTTATAATCATTTCATTTGATTAATTGAGAAATACTTTCATTAAAACTGTCTTCATCACTCATCACCATGTTCTGAAGCCTGAGCATTACCGTGCAGGTGGCCACACAGAGGGGTTCATGGAACTGACAAACTATGTTTGATAAAAAGAAAAGAAAAGTGATGAAGTCACGTGAAATGAAAAGTCAGAGCTGCATTTTGGTCCGTCTCATTCATTAGGGTGGGAATTTGTGTTACTTTTTGTTATTTTACTTCTTGCTCATTGTTTAGTGTGGGTGTTTTTCTTACTTTTGTTTATCATTTACAGTAATTTGTTACTTCTGCCTTGTTTATTGTTTGACATGTTCGTATGTATTTTTTTTATTTATTTTTAATTTTTTTTATTTTACTTTTTTAATTTAATGTGTGCATTTTGTTAGATATGTTTATTGTTTAATATATGTTTTTTTTTTACTTCTGTCTTGTTTATTGTTTAGTGTGTGTATTTAGGTACTTTTGTTTGTTGTTTAATGTGTGTATTTTGTTACTCTTTTTTATTATTGAATATATGTATTTTGTTACTTTTGTTTATTAAGTGTAGGTATTTGTGTTACTTTTGTTTACAGTTTAATGTGCATATGTATATTTTCTTGCTTTTTTATTGTATAACATTTGTTTATAGTTTAATGATTATATTTTGTTTAGTCTTTAATGGATGTATTTTCTGTCTCATTCATCGTTTGATGTGAGTGATTTTTTCTTATTTTTGTTTATCGTGTGTGTATTTGTTTCT
Source organism: Pangasius djambal (assembly GCA_022985145.1). Taxonomy (NCBI): domain Eukaryota; kingdom Metazoa; phylum Chordata; class Actinopteri; order Siluriformes; family Pangasiidae; genus Pangasius; species Pangasius djambal. The sequence goes on along the minus strand of CM040990.1, from coordinate 3,590,151 downwards.
CTTTCCTCTTGTTTCTAGTTTAGCAGGTGGAACTTTTGTTTAGTTTGTCCTTTATTGTGTGTATTTTGTTACTTCTGTCCCATTTATTATTAGTGTTTTTATTACTTTTGTCAATTTATTGTTAAGCATAGGTATTGTTTTTTCTTGTTTCTTGTTTAGTAGAGATATTTT